>APFE031112438.1:0-70800 GCA_000404065.3 Pinus taeda | reverse complement strand
TGTCTTTCTTCAAATCTACTTCCATATCATCGATATTAGCTTCCATGGCACACATAAACCTATTTATCTTAGCTTTGATCGCATTCTTCAAATCATCCATCCAATTGTACTTACTAGGTGTTTCTATTTTCTTGATTCGAGTCATTATTTTTCTTTCTTTTAGGAGCTCGATATTTAAACGACTATAACTCTGTAATTTTAGATCTTCAAGTTCTAAATTGTTTTCCTGTGGGAGCCCGCTGAGTCCTCTTTATAACCCCACCATCCTGATCAATATTGGATTCTTAAATAAAGACTAATGCCAAATCTCCTACGATGAATTGATTATAGACTGGTCCAGTAGAGCTTACTTGTACGACATTCCACATGTCATTGTTTTGACCTTCGTACCTAAAAATGGTACACAGAGAACAACAGTTCGTCCTATTTTTGAAACTTATTGTGAAATGTTAATGCGATGCTCAGAGAGAAAGTTATGAAGATTTTTCCCAGGCCACCTTTTTGGTATGTAATTTGGGAGCTTGCAAAAACACTAAATGTATTGGACCATATCTACGAAACGATAGCGAAACAAGATCTGAAATTCAAGCCCGAGCTTCATCAAGATTTCAAATCAAATATGTTTTACGTTCAGAGTCTAAACCTTCATAGAAACATAATTATGGCGAAAATTCCATGATGACCTGTTTGCGATGAATTCTGGAGCTTGCAAAAACCCTAACTTCCTCAGATCATATCTATGAAAATATAGTGAGACAAGATCTGAAATCCAGACGCGAGGTTTTGAACAATTTCTACTCAAGCAGGTTTTGTTTTTAGCATCTGAAACTTTGTAGAGAAAAATTTATAGTTAAAATTCCACGATGACCTATTTGGAGCAGCGAAACCCTAGAATCCAAAGCTCTCATACCAAATGTTATGAAACCAGCTACGAAAAAGATAGAAAAGATAGATCAATGACTTTAAAATTATCCTCTTTGAGGGGGCAACCTCCTTTACATTACATAGATGAACAATTCTTGGATGATACAAATGAGAAGGCCTCCTTTCTATATATAGGAGTCCAAGGGGTCATAATGTAATGAGAGCCGACATAAAAATAATAATGTAACGACACAACAATAACAATAGTGGGATTCTATGGGGCACAATAATAACAATATGGGGACTACATGGGCACAACGATATAATAAGGGGGTTGCACTAATAACAATAATGGGTTACACTAGTAGTATAGGGACCTAACAGATGTAGCCATGAAAATTATCTCTAAATAAAAGAGTATGAGGCTCGAAGCATGTTAAGGTGACAGGATTGTAACATAAATGTTGGATCAATAAAAAAAATTGTTATAATGGAGTCAAATTTTCAAATTGCATGTAAATAGGCATACTATTGTAAGATCTCGTAAGGCATGTGTAACCCTCAGAAATTTCTAGCAAAATCTAGTGTTAGACCTAGGTGATAAGGGGCACGGTAACTTGGGTATAGACTTTGAGGGGGATAAGGGATAGAGTGAAAGAGGCTAACTCACTCGGCTGATTTGGTTGGATTTGGTCAAGGGAAACTCCAAGTTAAGGCTTGAGGGGGGAATTGATAGGTAAAGTTGACTCAAGGAAAAATTCAATGTTTATTAGGTCAACAATAGTGGTTTTGTGCCCATGGGTTTTTGGTTTGTGATGGTTTTGTGCCCATGGATTCATGAATGAAGCCTTTAAAAGGCTAGGTGAAGACTCTATTGTAATGGGCCAAGGGATGTGAGCGGTTCACTTGGATGACTTGGCTAATGGTTTCACCAACGAATCTAATGGAATTCCATTAGTTGAGATTTTCCCAGTGTTCAGGTTTTCTTAGAGTAAACATGGGGTTATGTTTGCATGTTTGAGTTTTGTTGTTGTGTTAATGTTTTTCTCAATAAATTTGGTTTTGTCTTCATTTAATTTTTAGTAATATCTTGGGTAGCTTATATTCTTGTCAAATTCCCTTCTAGTCTGTAGACATAAGCTAAGACTTCGACCCTACCTTTCTAGCCTACATTCCTTGGAACAAATTCCAGGACTAATCATCGAGGGTTTCAAACCTTGGAATATGCTTGGAAGATTTATTAAAAGCATAGAAATTTGGGAATTTCCTTGAGAATTTAAGGATTAACCCATTAAATTTATAGAGTTATGTGGAAGAATTTTGGAAATTCAAGGATTGACCCATTTCATTTCTAGATTGTATGGAACAAGTTTGTAAATTTTCGGAACAAAGTCATTGGCTTCATCCCCTCGTCAAATGGATAACATGGGAGCCATCACTTGGAGCTAGTTGGAGGGAGTTTCAAGTGATCAAGTTATTGTTATCAAGACATTTGGATATTGTTCCCTATCAGTTAGGTATTTCACTACCTAGGATCCCTGATACTAATAGAACTCACATTGTCCAACAATTAACAAAGATTGTAAGAGTTTGGGAGCGATCAAGTTATGGATCAAGACATTGGGTATTTGGTGCTAGTTATATCCCAAGAAACAATTGACATGAAACCACTGACACTAACAGAATATGACATATATGTCAATTAACATAGACCAAAAGCTTCGGGGATGACAATTAATAGATATCAACAATCAAGAATCACACATATGGTGGTCATGTATGAAGAGAGCAATTATCTAGCAGTTAGGGTTTACTCTCGATATATAATAAGCCTGATACAATTTCTATGTGAAAAATATGGTGATATGGCATGTCCATGAGGCATGCCATGTGGAAAGTAATGTGGTAAAATGACATGGGATAATATTTCCATGTCTCGACCACGTGGCAACTAACTTAGTCAGAATGCATGGTATGGCATGGATCGGATTGCACAACAGGAGGCCAAGTGATCGGAAATGGCTAGAGGTGACATGGGTGAAAAAAAATTAGATATTAGGATTTTGTTCCATTTAGTCTCAAGTGTAAGGAGGTAGAGCATTGATAGTTTAAAACTCTGATATCGAGCTTTCTTCCCAATAATTTCGAAGCCTAATAAGAGCGTGATGTGGTAGATGTTGATGTGGTGAGTCAAAGTACGCCCAAGAGGTTTCCATGTGTCATCTATGTGGTTGGGGATGTGGTGAGGTGACATGTCATTATGATTTGGCACCAAGGAAGATATGTGATGATGTGGCATGTTGTTTTCTTGGAAATCACTAAAAGAGATGAACAGGTGGATCTTGAAGAAGAACTCATTATGCCCTATGTGAAATAAAGAATCTTAAGACAACAAATTTGAAACGAAAGGAGTAGCTATAGAAATATAAAGATGAGTGTCATGATGCAAGATTATAGATGTCATAAATCCTTGAAGAAAGATAAAAGGGTATTATTAGCCTAAAGGTTCAACTACAAGAGGAAAAAAAGATAGAATAGTTTTATGAGAGTCAAGTTGAAGGAAACAAGAAAAAAATTGTAAGAAGCTAGAAGATAAAGTTGTTTCCTTATGAAAGGAAATAGATAAGTCAACTGCTTAGTTGAATAGAGGCTTGAAGTTTGAAAATAATACTAACACATTAGATGAAATCATCACTTGTCAAAGGTCACCATTCATTAAGATTGATCTTGTCTATGGTATGAATAAGAAGAATCCTAAACAAATTTCAGATTTTTTGGATAGAAAGCCACAAAAGAAAGTAATGAATGAAAATATGAAAGGTATGTTTATGTTCTCAAAAGCTCCATATAAAATGAAGGCAACATGAATAAATAAAATGAAGTCCTACATAAGCTTAACCTTTCTCACAATAACAACATTGAAGAATTCATAAGATATTTTCCATCAAGATGTTTTTCACAACTCGATACTAAAACCCCTTTATTGATTATTGATTTTCTTACAATAAATTTGGTCATAAAGCAATAGATTGTAGAGCACATGCAAGAAATTCTAACATATGGAACAAAAATAGAAGTACTAATGGGTTTTCAAATAGAAGCTATAGTTTTTTTTCGACCTTATTTGATTACAATGTTGTATGTTATGAGTGCAACAACATTGTCACATAACACATTTTTGTAGAAGTGGTATTATAGAATCTCCTAGACAAAAAAGGAAGAAGACACCCTTACGAAAGAATACACAAAATTTTGGAAAAAAAAGGGGTAAGAAGAGCTAAATAAGGATAAATTTATTCTTGTACAAACTTCACTTCATGCCCAAAACAAAGGAATCCAATGGTACATTGATAGTGGATTTTCAAGCCATATGAAAGGTAGCAAGATAAAGTTTTTCACTTTGGAAAAAGTTCATGAAGGTAGTGTGATATTTGGAAATAATGCTACCGCAAGGATAACTTGAAAAGGTACTCTTAGTATCAATAATGGAAATACTAAAACAACCATATCATATATGTTAAAGGTTTGAATCATAATTTTTTTCATGTAAGTAAAATGTGTGATCAAGGACACATTCTCACATTTTATTATCAAGGTTGTGAGATAAGGAAGGCATGCATTGCAAAATTAGTTGCATATGTAAATAAAAAATAAAATAGTGTATATATCCTTAATGAGATAAAGGGAGAAAAATGTTATATGGTACTACTATATTAAATCTAGTTATGACATATAAGAATGGGCCATATGAACTTTGATACTCGAGTGAAAATCAACACCAAAGAAGAAGTGAGAGACATGCTAAATATTACAAAACCTTCAAACACTATTTGCAGGTAGTGTTAGCATGGGAAGTAGATAAGGACAAGCTTTAAGAGAAATGAGTACTCAATAATGAAGCCACTAGAAGATGTTCATACAAATATTTGTGGGCCTTCAAGAAAACAAAGTCTACAAGGTGAAAATTACTTCATGTTTCTCATTGATGATTACTCAAGGATGACATGGGTTGCCTTCCTCAACGAAAGTTAGAGGCATTTGAGAAGTTTAAAGCTTTCAAATTCTTATTTGAAAATGAAACTGATTTAAAAATCAAGTACTTGAGATGAAATCAAGGAGGTGAATTTATCTTAAATGAATTTGAATAATTTTGTGAGTCTTGTGGAATAAAAATACATTATTTTAGTTACAAGAACTACACAATAGAATAGAGTGGTAGAAAGGAAGAACATAAACGTACAAGAGATGGATGGAACAATGTTGGATGGATCAAAGCTATCAAACATGTTTTGGAGAGAAGCAGTTAGGACCATAGTCTACATTTTGAATAAAGGGTAAATCAAATTCAACAACAACAAAACACCTTATGAACTATGGAAGGATAGACTAGTAGCAATCAAATACTTCAAAGTTTTCGAGAGAAAGTGCTACATAAATGGAGATTACGAGGATTTAGGAAATTTTAAGTCTAGAGTTGATGAAGATACCTTTCTTGGTTATTTATCAAGAGGTAAGGCTTATAGATGTTACAAAAAAGCATTGCAAAAATTTTAGAAATTACAAATGTTAAAATGGATGAAGCAATTCCTTAAAATGAGAAATCACAAAAAAATAAACATTCAGAAAAGACTAGTTGCAAGGAAAAAGAAGAAGAAGAAGAAGAAACAAAACATCAAGATAAAAAGATAACATCAAGATTCATCCATAAGAATCATTAAGGAAAATATAATTATTGGTGATTAAGATACAATCGTGTGGACTAGACAAAGATTAGAAAGTGGATCATAACATGTACATTTCTCATTTCTATCTAGAATTGAGACTAAGAATTTTGTAGAAGCTAGTGAAGACAAGCACTGGATTGATTATATGGAAGAAGAGCTAAATTAAATTGAGAAGAGTGAAACATGGGAAATTGTTTCAAGACCAAAAAATAAAAATGTGATTGACATCATGTGGTTTTCTTTTAGAAACAAGTTGAATGAAGATGGTCAAGTAATAAGAAATAAAGCAAGTTTTGTTTGAAAAGACTATGCTCAAGTTAAGGTATTTATTTTGAAGAAATATTTGCCCCCATTGAAAGACTATAACCAATTAAATTGTTTTTGGCACTTAAAAATTTCAAGAACTTCAGATTCTATCAAATAGATTTCAAGTCATCCTTTCTCAATGGACATCTAGAGGAAGAAGTATACATTGAACAATGAGGAGGGTTCTTATTGTCAAAAAATAAGGATCATGTATGCAAATTAAAGAAAGAACTTTATGGGAAAAATCAAGCTCTCAGAGCCTAGTGTTTAAGACAACAAATATCTACAACAACAAGGATTCAAAAGAGGAATTACTAAAAATAATCTCTACATCAAGAAAGAAGGCGAAAATCAATTTATTATCGTGGTATATGTAGGTGATATTATTTTTGGAGAGGGTATGAAAAAAACATGCAAAGAGTTAGTAATGGAAATGCAAAAGGAATTTGAGATCTCTATGCTTGGTGAAAAAATATTCTTTCTTGGTTTAGAGGTTTCTCAATCCAAAAAGGGAATATTCATTTAACAAACTAAGTAAATCAAGGAATAGTGTGCATTGGTTAGCAAACCCATGGTAATAGGTTGTAAATTGCGTAAATATGATGAATCTTGAGAAGAAAATAAAACATTGTACAAGTCAATGATTGGAAGCTTACTATGTGACAACATCAAGGTCATACATTATGCAACTAGTAGGATTGGTTACATAGTCTCAAGCTGCATCAAAATAAACTCTACTGCAAGTAGTGAAAAGAAGATTTACTTCTAAAGGGAACCCTTGAATTTGGCTTGTGGTAATCAAGAGGTGAATATTTTACTCTAGTAGCATATATGGATGCAGATTGGGTAGGGAGTGCCAGATGATAGGAAAAGTACAATTGGAGGAGAATTCTTTCTGGGTGACAATCTAGTGTCTCGATTTGTCAAGAAACAATCTTCAGTTTCTCTATCCAAAACAGAGGCCAAGCATATATCATTGACATCATGTTGCACACAAGTTCTTTTGATGAAGCAAACACTGAGAGATATTAGGATAGAATATTATCATCCAATTTCAACACTTTGTGACAACAAACACGCAATAAATATTTCAAAAAATCATGTTATGCAAGTGAAAAGAGTACATTCTAATCAAGTATCACTTCTTAAAATAACAAGTAGCAGAAAATAATGTCAAGTTGAAATATATTGCCACCACAGACCAGATTGAAGATGGTTTCACAAGACCTCTTCCCAAAGAGACATTTAAAAATTTGAGACAACATTGGGAGTAATATCTATCTCATCACCAAGTGATTAAGGAGAAGCACAAGTTCAGGGAAAGCCTCGGTGGATTATGTGTTTCATTGCAGGATTGCCATCAATGACGAAGGTGGAAATGATTGAAACAACTTTTGTCATTGATGTAAAATGGATTATATTATTGATAGTATATATAAGTATCCAAGTGTATTAAAAAATGTGTTCTTTTGAAAGAGGAATGAAAAAGTGAAATAGTGGTTTCAAACCCATGGTATATGAAACTCATGGCATTTGGAAGAATGAAATAAAAACGGGAATTAATTATTTAATTAATGAATTGATGTCACTTTTTGAATTAACATATCTTTCAATGAAGGGTCATGATATCATATAAAATGATAAAACTTTGGAATGAAAATGTATGTAAACAAAAATGGAGTTTGTGGAGTCAACAAGTCATCTTGTCATTTTCTCTATAAATATTTCCTAGATTGCCTCAAATAGTGAAATATTTGGCATATTGAAGAGAGTTAAGGGGAATGTATGGCTAGAATTTTAGATTTTGGTTTGCTATGATTTTTGAAATATATGTTGTGGAAGTCAGCCTTTGTGCTTGGTCTAGAAATCTGCCTCAAACGAGCCATCTCAACATTTTTGCTATAACTTATTTTCTACAATGTTTTAGTCCATCAAATTTTTAGGAGATAGAGGTGACAAATCTCAATAAATGTGGTAATTGTTTTGGAAATTGGTGTGTTATATTTTATGAGATATTCCCTTTGGAAGTTAGGGTTCATGAATGTTCCTAATATCAGTTTTAAATAGGGCAAGTTGGAATTTTCGCTATAACATATTCTTTTGGATGTTTCAAACCATGAAATTTTAAGGATATAGAAGAAATATATTTAAGTTCATGTGATCAAAATTTTAGACATTGTTTCATTACACTTTATGAGATATTCCCTACGGAAGTTTGGGTTCTATATTGCTCCTTAAATCAATTTCAAATATGTCGACTTGGAATTTTTTTTATAACTTATTTTTTGGGACTCTTCATATTGGGACTAAATTCATTGCCTTCAATATATTTTCTTTAGCATTAGTCTTGATGTCTACCCTCTCTATTAAAATCATTTAAAAAATAAGCATATATTATCGTGTATTTTTTTTTTAAGTGATAGATAAAAAAATTATTTGCGAATTTTCGATCAAATTATCAGCTTTTTAATATTCCAACATAATGCATATCACATTTATACAAAGCTAATCCGTCTCCATAAACATGTTATTGAAAATTGAAGATAAAACATTATGGGATGAAAGATTAATGAACATCCTTTTACAAAATCAAATGTCACTAGTGATTTCTTTAGAGTATTGAGTTTTTAATTTTATTTTTTTAATGTTTTTGATTCTTTAGAGTATTAAGTTTTTAATTTGATTTTTTAATGTTTTTGTTTTTTCTGGGTTTGTTTTTTAAAAATTTAGTAGTATTTGTTAAAATCACAATTTTGACTTTTAAAGTTTGCATAATTTAAATGTCTATTTTTTTTAGGGTACTGAATCTATTTACATATTTACAAATATATTAAGATTACAATCTCATCTAAAAATGTAACACTAGATTCCTAAAAAAAAAATCAGATTCAATTGACAAATTTTGAATTACCTTTCATATAAATAAAATTTGATATTAAAATGTTTTATTTTATTTAATATAAGTAGTGAATTATTTTATAATTTGTATTTAGTTGAAATGATTTTTTATAATTTACAAATATTATATATTATTTTATTGCAACGAATTTTATTTTTTTATTTCTTTTTCTTTATATTATTAAATCTAACAATTTCCCACTAGGTGTAGGGTTATTTTATGTGTAGCGGTGTTTATTAAGACACGCCATGATGTGAAGGTTCTCAGTTTGGACTTGTGGGAAATATCCAATCATTGGTAATGGTTGGTGTGATCAGGTAAGATGTGATCAACAGTGATTTTGACAATTAGATGTCCCTAGGTCACACCCATTAAGCCATCAGTTAGTCATGTATTTATTTCAAGGCTCACATAACTAACATTTTTTTTTATATATAATTTATCATTTTTATTAATTTTGATATTAATGTATTTGTTAAATAATATTGTATATTAATTAAAAACCCTAAATTAATTAAATTATTGCACCAGAGGCACTCTTCAAACCAATATGGTAGAGATGTTGTAATGACATGTTTAACATTATCATTCCTATGTTTAGAGCGACCATTGTAGGCCAAATTTTCTCATCTCAAGGTTTTAAGGCCCCCCATTGGGGTTCTAGTAAGTTGAAAATAGGGGAGAAGCTCCCCAATTCATAGTAAGGGTTAGCTGTTACATAATTTAATCACAACTTCCACCAACAATCACAACGGACAAGGTCTTATATTGAATGGTATAAATTATGCAATGGGAGTGATTAAGATGAAGATCGTTTTGAAGAATTTGGACTATTAGGGAGAGACAACCACAAAATATCAAGAATCTGAAGTTGCAGAATTAGTAACAATTACAAATGCCCAAAGAAATGCTTCAACACAGAGCAAAAGAAAGGATTCAGTAGCACTATGGAATCTGTACAATGGAGTTGAAGACTCCATATCCCCCAAGATTGCAATAGCAACTAGTGCTCATTAAGCTTGCAAAAATTTGGAAAAATCATATGAAAGAACAAATAGGGAAAGAATGGAAAGATTCATATCCTCAAGAAGAAGTTTGAAAGTTTGAAACTCATGGAGAGAATTTCATCGATCAAAATGTGGTTGAGAAGATTCTCGGAAGTCTCACACCTTCATTTGACATGCTTGTAACAACCATAGAAGAAAGTAAAGATGTGGTCCAAATTTCAATTAAAGAATTGTTAGGATCAATGTTAAATCATGAGGCAAGCATTAAAGGTATAAATGACTCATTAGAAAATTCCTTTCAAACTCAAGCCACAATTAGTAGAGGAAGAGATAGAGGTAATAGAAGAAAAGGTAGAAAATGAAGAGGATATTCTAGCAATCGAAGAAACACAGCAAGTCAACATGAGTAGCCATAGGATCAGCCTCAGAATCAAAGAAGAAGAAGCATAAAAAACAAAGGAAGAGGAAGGATGGACAAGTCAAATATATAGTGCCATTACTGCAAGAAGTATGACCATTTTGAAAGTGAATGCAAGAAGAAATATTCATATTTCAACAAAGGAAGTGTAGATGTTTCAAGCACTGATGAAGATATAACATCTTCCATGTTTCTTACTTGTTTAGCAACATAAGGAAACAACAATGAAGATATTTGGTTATTGCACAATGACTACAGTAACCATACGACAGGTAACATATATGATTTTTCAAGTTTTGTTGAAACACTTAAATCTTACATTAAATTGGGTGACGATTATCTTGTTAATTCCTTAAGAAAATGTATTGTTACAGTTGTAAACAAGTAGAATGAAAAGAAGGACATTCATGATGTCTATTGCGTACAAAGTTTGAAAAAACATCTTTTAAGTGTAGGAAAAATGAGTGAAAATGGTTTTGAAGTCAAGTTTAAAGGTCGTACCTACACAATTCTTGACAAGCCACCCAGTCAAAGAGTCATAGCAAAGACCCAAATGACCAAAAGTACAATATTTCCTCTTTTCATGAGATTGTAATAATGTTTTTGATTTAGGTGATTAAATAGCATTTTACATCAAATTTCTCTCGTGCATTCATTCAACTCCCTCGCTTTGGACTGGAGGATCGAATTCTAAACGAATCTGTGTTTGAACTTTGGATCGCTGCAGCCAGAGGTATATTGTTATTGTTTTCTGTTCGTTTCAGTTGATGTCATTTTGAATCAGATTTTCTGTTCGTTTAAGTTAATTCCATAGCTTCCAATTACCCATGGCATTAAGTGCCATGATCTTTATGCCTTCAATAGTATCAATGTTATGCAACTGGAGTTGGATATTTAATAGACTATTTAAGAGTTCACAGCTTCATAGTTCTTTTCACGCAGTTCTTAAAATGGTATATAATGGTCATGAAAGGTTGTATTCTTCTAATGTTATGGACCATCGTGATATATGTTTTGATCAGTTTTTTGTTCAATATGCTGGTCGTAGTCCCTTTGCGGGTCCTATGGATAAAATTCTTGTAGTTCTTCCCTATCATGATTGGGATTTTCGGCTTATACTTTTCTCCAAATATGGATGAAATTGGTATTCTTCAGTTAAATGGAGACCCTTATAGATGACAACTCGTGAATAAAGTTCTAGAAGTTAAAACAAATGGGTTTTCTGGCTTACTTGGATTATGAGCTTTTCGCCGAATCCTATCACCCATATTTCTAAAGGTTTTTTTTATAGTACTTTGTGTGCCATATACCTTTGCTTATGGTTTATATGGATGAAATTGGTATTCTTGACTTAAATGGAGACCCTTATAGATGACAACTCGTGAATAAAATTCTAGAAGTTAAAACAAATGGGTTTTCTCGCTTACTTGGATTATGAGCTCTTCGCCGAATCCTATCACCCATATTTCTAAAGTTTTTTTTTATAGTACTTTGTGTGCCATATACCTTTGTTTATAGTTTGTTTCCTATGTTGGGGTACTTTCTTATTGTAAATTTTTTAGTTTTTATTGTAAATTTTATTAGTTTCCTTGCTCTCGATGCCTCGTGCTAGGGTTGGGTTGTTATGGTGTTGGAGAGGTTCTTTTATGGCACTATAGTTGATGGTATTTACACCAAAACAACATATGCACGTGTTGATCTTGTTGGCAAGGTTGAGAGGAACATTCTTGAAGACCATCCATGCAGTAGTGATGTCCATTGGCATTGTGGGAGAGGCAACTAAAGTTATATTCGGGTTGGATTTGGGATACAATTTGTTAGTATTTCTAAGAATTTTTATCAGTTTTACTTTGGCTTCCATGTATGGCATTGCAGTAGCTTCTTTGTTTTACCTAGGGTATTGTTTTGTCAATTTCACCAGTTTCGAAGATACTTTGATATTCTACAAATATTTCCACAAAAAAATCTCGAAGGGTTCAAATCGAACATGGTTTGTGAGATAATCTATGCACGCTTGTAGGGACTAGAGGTCTTAAACGAATAATTAAGATTATATAAGTAACCTTGTGGGATGCATCTCTCTAATCTAAATCCTATTAATGAAAAAGAAAGGATGTTAATGATTTGTACTTGTTATGTTTTTGTCTTCTGAATGAGTATTATGGGCTACGCAATGTTGTTTATGAAATGAAATGATAAATTTGGTTTTAGTGGCTATATAGCCTTCATATTCTTGCTTTCGGATCCTTATATGCTCCTATCATGTGTTTGTAAGAGAATCAGATTCTTAGATGTTAGTCTTGGTATTGGTTAATAGTTCATCATTTCTATAGGCCTTATCTTATATGAAGTCAAGACTAAGAAGATAGGGGAGGATGACTCCTCAACCCCATGGAAAACTACGATGGTTTTCTTTGGTATGAAAGGCCCTTTGTGATGGTTTTCTTTGGTATGAAAGGCCCTTTGTGAGTCTTAACAAGTGAGTTTCGTTAGGACTGGTTAGATAAAAAAAGATCCGAGTTAAATGTTTGTGGTAATTAGAAGGTCATTGTTGGTGTGGAATTAGGTGTAAGAGTAGAAGCTTTCATTTCAAAGAGGAGACTCAAAAGAAGTATTTCTCTCAAAATAGCTAAAAGAAAGTACTATAGAGTTCACTAAGGAACTCTTGAATTCACGAAGGAACTCTTGAATGGTGGAGGCCTCTTAAAGGGATTGAAGTTCCCTGTAAGTGAAAGTGTTTTCCCATTTACCATGCCAACTCTAGGTTTAAAAAGCCATTATGTACACCTAATTGGATTGTTGATTAGTTGTAAGGATACCCTAGATTGAGAGAGAAGGCATGGAGGCTTTATAGGAGGGAAATTATATACAATGACTTCTTTGAATTCATTTGAGAATTGATCAGTTTATGCTTGAGAGATGAAGTATATGGGTACCCCCATGGTTGGTGAAGATAGCTATAGTTTCAAGAAGTATCTATTAGGTAAACTTGACTTGGGGAAAGAGTAAATGTTGACTAGGTCAATAATAGTGGTTTTGGGTCCATGGTTTTTTGGTTTCACATGGTTTTGTTCCCATGGATTTATGTGATGAAGCCTTTAAAAGGCTAGGTGAAGACTCTATTGTAATGGGATAGGGGATGCCAATAGTGAAGGGTCACTTGGCTGGTTTGGCTAGGGTTTTGGCCAAGATATAAAATGGAATTATGTTAGTTGGATCACTCCCTAGAGTTGGGGTTTTCCTAGCGTAAACATGGTGTTATGATTGTGTGTTTGAGTTTTGTGGTTGCGTTGATGTTTATCTTAGTAAATTTGGTTTTCTCTCTGGTTAATTTTTAAGATTGTATCAGATCCGAGTGTGGATTTAGGGGGACATCTCTATTGCCAAGGGTTATTTTTTCCTAGTGAAAAATGTGAAGAATTGTGCCTGTGTGTGACCGATGCATAAAGGATACTTGGAAAGCCATTTTTTAGAGAGATCTATGTAGAGGATAGAGTGGAAAGTTATAGTTGAAGAAATTCGAAGGAACCTACCTCACTATGGAACATAGAGGAAAGGAGCCATGTGGAGGCCATGTACATAAAAAAGGAGATTAAAGTGCACGACTAGTTAGGTATAGTTCAAAGATTAAACATTTTCATATCACAACATGTACAAGAATTTCTGAAATATCTGTCGCTGCCTAGAAGAACTTCACATTTACTTGATGTGGGAATTATGAAAATCTTCATTGGAAGCAAGTGCAATCTAATGAAGGCAAGATAGGTTCTTGTAGAGGACAAAGCTCGATGTGGTTGAGACATTTATAAAGACAACTAGAGTGGAGAATGGGCCATTTGAATTATAGTATTCGAGTCAACTCTGGTGGCCATGAGTGAATGAAATTATTGACAAGGAGATAAGTGGGTCCATCAATATGGTTGTAGGTGGAATTAATGTGAGAAATGCATTATTCGATAGTACTATAGGGGATCAGGTGAAGATACAACTAGGGATAGGGTCACATGAGGAGAGCCATAGTGAAAAGGAAGCATGGAACCTTCTTAGATATTCTATGGTAAACTATTATGGGAGTCTCATTGGAATGATTGTTGCAAAGGATCCTACCAATCACACTATCAGGATTTTATACCTTAAGGAGTGGAGTTTATGCTCCAAGGAGAGAGTGATATCGTCAAGAATTATATGTTGCAATTACAATTTTTCACACTTATTGGGAGCATGTGCCCCAATGCCTAACAACAATTGGTGAAGATCACAATGATGTTATAGAAGCTTGATAATTCCTAGCATAGGACATTGTGAATAATGCTATTATTCGACCATTGCATGAAACAATTGTAGTGGAATGAAGATATTATGGAACAATGTTGTATTGATTACAAAATACAACATGTGATAGAGATTGAGGGTTTGCATGTTTTATGCCACAAGAAAGCATGGTTGAGAGCCATGGAAATGTATGTCAAGGATGCTCGCAAAGTGTTTGGAAAAATGTTTCAATGAGATGACAATTTTATTGGTGAGATGTTGTTATGAAACCAACTCACAAAATATAGAAAAGATAGATCAATGACTTCAAAATGAGCCTCTTCAAGGGGGAAACCTCTTTTACATTACATAGATGAACAATTCTTGGATGATACAAATGACAAGACCTCCTTTCTATATATAGGAGTCTAAGGGGTCATAATATAATCAGAGCTGACATAAAAATTATAATGTAAGGGTACAACAATAACAATTGTGGGATCCTATGGGGCACAATAATAACAATATGGGGACTACATGGGAACAACAATATAATAAGGGGGTTGCACTAATAACAATAAGGGGTTACACCAGTAGTATTGGGACCTAACATGCCCCTCTTCTTAAAAAAGTGTTTTCCTCAATGCTTGAGTAGTTATGGATACTTTTATATAAAATTCTCATCCTCCCATGTGGAATATTCAGCGGGTAAGTTCTTCCACTTGATGAGATACTCTGAAATTGATCGATTTCGTAGCTACCGAGTTCTTGTTTCTGTGATTGCTTGAGGTTCCATTATGATTTTTCCTTCCTCGTCAAGTTCCGACAATATTGTTTGAACTGGCAGCTTGTCACCTACAACCTTCTTTAAGCATGAAACATGGAACACTGGGGGCACTCAGGAAGATGCAGGAAGCTCCAATTTGTATGCCATAGTTCGAATCTTTTGCAGCACCTTGTAAGGACCATAGTACTTTGGTGATAATTTATTATCCTTCTTAGCTTGCTTGAGGGACATTTGTTTGTATGGTTGTATTCGTAAAAATACCCAGTGGCCTATATCAAAACTTCTTTCGCTACGATGTTTATCTGCCTGTTGTTTCATTTGATTCAGCGTGCAAGTGAGGTTATCCTTTTTATTCTTGATATGTCCTATATTGAGATATTGGGGAGTGGTAATTCCTGCCAATGCATTACAAGATATGGCCAGATTTATTTCTTCTTTCTCTAGGGTTGATTCCTTGTGTATATCCTCTTCTTTTGACGTTTTTTGTTTCTTTCTTCCTCCTCTTCACAATCAATGTACAATAATTTCTTCTTAGCACACTTATGACCTTTAGTGTATTTGCCATCACAACTGTCACAAAGGTCATTTTCTCCTTTTTCTTCCAATTGTTGTGGTGTCAACTTTGTAGGTTGTAGAAGGCCAGGAGCAACAACACTTCCATCTTTATAATTGTGAGTGTTAGGATTTCTTGTTGCCATAATTTTGCTTTCAATTTTTCTTTCCAACCTGAATGGCTTCTCAAATGAATCAAGTTCCCAAAAACAAACCTCATGTTGAATGTTATTTTTAAAGTACATATGAAGACATCAATCCTCTACTTCTCTAGAATATCATTTACCCTTATATTCAATGTTTGGAAGTCCTCAATGTGCTCTGCCATTGGACCCTTTTCTTTGAGATTTATCAATTGGCTAAAGAAGGTGTTGCTCTTTGTATCCTCATAATGTGCTATCATTTCCTCCATGAAAATTGACCAAGTGACAAGTGGTTTACGAGAACAAATCCCTTTATACCATAAAAATTGATTCAGTTCTAAATATAAGATGCAATACATACCTTTTATAACAGTTTCATATCATGTAGATCAAAATATTTCTCCATCTGTAGTATCCATGTTATGGGATCCTTGCCATCAAACTTCCTCATATCGATCTTTGGAATATGGTGGGTCTTCAATCCAATGTTAGATTCTATGAAATCATGATTAACATTTTTTTTTTCTCATCATGAGTTTCCTCTACTACCTTTTCATCATTAGGAGGCCTTTCTTGTAGCAGCTTTGTCCCACCTTCCTTAAAACCTTCCATGTCTTTCTTCAAATCTACTTCCATATCATCGATATTAGCTTCCATGGCACACATAAACCTATTTATCTTAGCTTTGATCGCATTCTTCAAATCATCCATCCAATTGTACTTACTAGGTGTTTCTATTTTCTTGATTCGAGTCATTATTTTTCTTTCTTTTAGGAGCTCGATATTTAAACGACTATAACTCTGTAATTTTAGATCTTCAAGTTCTAAATTGTTTTCCTGTGGGAGCCCGCTGAGTCCTCTTTATAACCCCACCATCCTGATCAATATTGGATTCTTAAATAAAGACTAATGCCAAATCTCCTACGATGAATTGATTATAGACTGGTCCAGTAGAGCTTACTTGTACGACATTCCACATGTCATTGTTTTGACCTTCGTACCTAAAAATGGTACACAGAGAACAACAGTTCGTCCTATTTTTGAAACTTATTGTGAAATGTTAATGCGATGCTCAGAGAGAAAGTTATGAAGATTTTTCCCAGGCCACCTTTTTGGTATGTAATTTGGGAGCTTGCAAAAACACTAAATGTATTGGACCATATCTACGAAACGATAGCGAAACAAGATCTGAAATTCAAGCCCGAGCTTCATCAAGATTTCAAATCAAATATGTTTTACGTTCAGAGTCTAAACCTTCATAGAAACATAATTATGGCGAAAATTCCATGATGACCTGTTTGCGATGAATTCTGGAGCTTGCAAAAACCCTAACTTCCTCAGATCATATCTATGAAAATATAGTGAGACAAGATCTGAAATCCAGACGCGAGGTTTTGAACAATTTCTACTCAAGCAGGTTTTGTTTTTAGCATCTGAAACTTTGTAGAGAAAAATTTATAGTTAAAATTCCACGATGACCTATTTGGAGCAGCGAAACCCTAGAATCCAAAGCTCTCATACCAAATGTTATGAAACCAGCTACGAAAAAGATAGAAAAGATAGATCAATGACTTTAAAATTATCCTCTTTGAGGGGGCAACCTCCTTTACATTACATAGATGAACAATTCTTGGATGATACAAATGAGAAGGCCTCCTTTCTATATATAGGAGTCCAAGGGGTCATAATGTAATGAGAGCCGACATAAAAATAATAATGTAACGACACAACAATAACAATAGTGGGATTCTATGGGGCACAATAATAACAATATGGGGACTACATGGGCACAACGATATAATAAGGGGGTTGCACTAATAACAATAATGGGTTACACTAGTAGTATAGGGACCTAACAGATGTAGCCATGAAAATTATCTCTAAATAAAAGAGTATGAGGCTCGAAGCATGTTAAGGTGACAGGATTGTAACATAAATGTTGGATCAATAAAAAAAATTGTTATAATGGAGTCAAATTTTCAAATTGCATGTAAATAGGCATACTATTGTAAGATCTCGTAAGGCATGTGTAACCCTCAGAAATTTCTAGCAAAATCTAGTGTTAGACCTAGGTGATAAGGGGCACGGTAACTTGGGTATAGACTTTGAGGGGGATAAGGGATAGAGTGAAAGAGGCTAACTCACTCGGCTGATTTGGTTGGATTTGGTCAAGGGAAACTCCAAGTTAAGGCTTGAGGGGGGAATTGATAGGTAAAGTTGACTCAAGGAAAAATTCAATGTTTATTAGGTCAACAATAGTGGTTTTGTGCCCATGGGTTTTTGGTTTGTGATGGTTTTGTGCCCATGGATTCATGAATGAAGCCTTTAAAAGGCTAGGTGAAGACTCTATTGTAATGGGCCAAGGGATGTGAGCGGTTCACTTGGATGACTTGGCTAATGGTTTCACCAACGAATCTAATGGAATTCCATTAGTTGAGATTTTCCCAGTGTTCAGGTTTTCTTAGAGTAAACATGGGGTTATGTTTGCATGTTTGAGTTTTGTTGTTGTGTTAATGTTTTTCTCAATAAATTTGGTTTTGTCTTCATTTAATTTTTAGTAATATCTTGGGTAGCTTATATTCTTGTCAAATTCCCTTCTAGTCTGTAGACATAAGCTAAGACTTCGACCCTACCTTTCTAGCCTACATTCCTTGGAACAAATTCCAGGACTAATCATCGAGGGTTTCAAACCTTGGAATATGCTTGGAAGATTTATTAAAAGCATAGAAATTTGGGAATTTCCTTGAGAATTTAAGGATTAACCCATTAAATTTATAGAGTTATGTGGAAGAATTTTGGAAATTCAAGGATTGACCCATTTCATTTCTAGATTGTATGGAACAAGTTTGTAAATTTTCGGAACAAAGTCATTGGCTTCATCCCCTCGTCAAATGGATAACATGGGAGCCATCACTTGGAGCTAGTTGGAGGGAGTTTCAAGTGATCAAGTTATTGTTATCAAGACATTTGGATATTGTTCCCTATCAGTTAGGTATTTCACTACCTAGGATCCCTGATACTAATAGAACTCACATTGTCCAACAATTAACAAAGATTGTAAGAGTTTGGGAGCGATCAAGTTATGGATCAAGACATTGGGTATTTGGTGCTAGTTATATCCCAAGAAACAATTGACATGAAACCACTGACACTAACAGAATATGACATATATGTCAATTAACATAGACCAAAAGCTTCGGGGATGACAATTAATAGATATCAACAATCAAGAATCACACATATGGTGGTCATGTATGAAGAGAGCAATTATCTAGCAGTTAGGGTTTACTCTCGATATATAATAAGCCTGATACAATTTCTATGTGAAAAATATGGTGATATGGCATGTCCATGAGGCATGCCATGTGGAAAGTAATGTGGTAAAATGACATGGGATAATATTTCCATGTCTCGACCACGTGGCAACTAACTTAGTCAGAATGCATGGTATGGCATGGATCGGATTGCACAACAGGAGGCCAAGTGATCGGAAATGGCTAGAGGTGACATGGGTGAAAAAAAATTAGATATTAGGATTTTGTTCCATTTAGTCTCAAGTGTAAGGAGGTAGAGCATTGATAGTTTAAAACTCTGATATCGAGCTTTCTTCCCAATAATTTCGAAGCCTAATAAGAGCGTGATGTGGTAGATGTTGATGTGGTGAGTCAAAGTACGCCCAAGAGGTTTCCATGTGTCATCTATGTGGTTGGGGATGTGGTGAGGTGACATGTCATTATGATTTGGCACCAAGGAAGATATGTGATGATGTGGCATGTTGTTTTCTTGGAAATCACTAAAAGAGATGAACAGGTGGATCTTGAAGAAGAACTCATTATGCCCTATGTGAAATAAAGAATCTTAAGACAACAAATTTGAAACGAAAGGAGTAGCTATAGAAATATAAAGATGAGTGTCATGATGCAAGATTATAGATGTCATAAATCCTTGAAGAAAGATAAAAGGGTATTATTAGCCTAAAGGTTCAACTACAAGAGGAAAAAAAGATAGAATAGTTTTATGAGAGTCAAGTTGAAGGAAACAAGAAAAAAATTGTAAGAAGCTAGAAGATAAAGTTGTTTCCTTATGAAAGGAAATAGATAAGTCAACTGCTTAGTTGAATAGAGGCTTGAAGTTTGAAAATAATACTAACACATTAGATGAAATCATCACTTGTCAAAGGTCACCATTCATTAAGATTGATCTTGTCTATGGTATGAATAAGAAGAATCCTAAACAAATTTCAGATTTTTTGGATAGAAAGCCACAAAAGAAAGTAATGAATGAAAATATGAAAGGTATGTTTATGTTCTCAAAAGCTCCATATAAAATGAAGGCAACATGAATAAATAAAATGAAGTCCTACATAAGCTTAACCTTTCTCACAATAACAACATTGAAGAATTCATAAGATATTTTCCATCAAGATGTTTTTCACAACTCGATACTAAAACCCCTTTATTGATTATTGATTTTCTTACAATAAATTTGGTCATAAAGCAATAGATTGTAGAGCACATGCAAGAAATTCTAACATATGGAACAAAAATAGAAGTACTAATGGGTTTTCAAATAGAAGCTATAGTTTTTTTTCGACCTTATTTGATTACAATGTTGTATGTTATGAGTGCAACAACATTGTCACATAACACATTTTTGTAGAAGTGGTATTATAGAATCTCCTAGACAAAAAAGGAAGAAGACACCCTTACGAAAGAATACACAAAATTTTGGAAAAAAAAGGGGTAAGAAGAGCTAAATAAGGATAAATTTATTCTTGTACAAACTTCACTTCATGCCCAAAACAAAGGAATCCAATGGTACATTGATAGTGGATTTTCAAGCCATATGAAAGGTAGCAAGATAAAGTTTTTCACTTTGGAAAAAGTTCATGAAGGTAGTGTGATATTTGGAAATAATGCTACCGCAAGGATAACTTGAAAAGGTACTCTTAGTATCAATAATGGAAATACTAAAACAACCATATCATATATGTTAAAGGTTTGAATCATAATTTTTTTCATGTAAGTAAAATGTGTGATCAAGGACACATTCTCACATTTTATTATCAAGGTTGTGAGATAAGGAAGGCATGCATTGCAAAATTAGTTGCATATGTAAATAAAAAATAAAATAGTGTATATATCCTTAATGAGATAAAGGGAGAAAAATGTTATATGGTACTACTATATTAAATCTAGTTATGACATATAAGAATGGGCCATATGAACTTTGATACTCGAGTGAAAATCAACACCAAAGAAGAAGTGAGAGACATGCTAAATATTACAAAACCTTCAAACACTATTTGCAGGTAGTGTTAGCATGGGAAGTAGATAAGGACAAGCTTTAAGAGAAATGAGTACTCAATAATGAAGCCACTAGAAGATGTTCATACAAATATTTGTGGGCCTTCAAGAAAACAAAGTCTACAAGGTGAAAATTACTTCATGTTTCTCATTGATGATTACTCAAGGATGACATGGGTTGCCTTCCTCAACGAAAGTTAGAGGCATTTGAGAAGTTTAAAGCTTTCAAATTCTTATTTGAAAATGAAACTGATTTAAAAATCAAGTACTTGAGATGAAATCAAGGAGGTGAATTTATCTTAAATGAATTTGAATAATTTTGTGAGTCTTGTGGAATAAAAATACATTATTTTAGTTACAAGAACTACACAATAGAATAGAGTGGTAGAAAGGAAGAACATAAACGTACAAGAGATGGATGGAACAATGTTGGATGGATCAAAGCTATCAAACATGTTTTGGAGAGAAGCAGTTAGGACCATAGTCTACATTTTGAATAAAGGGTAAATCAAATTCAACAACAACAAAACACCTTATGAACTATGGAAGGATAGACTAGTAGCAATCAAATACTTCAAAGTTTTCGAGAGAAAGTGCTACATAAATGGAGATTACGAGGATTTAGGAAATTTTAAGTCTAGAGTTGATGAAGATACCTTTCTTGGTTATTTATCAAGAGGTAAGGCTTATAGATGTTACAAAAAAGCATTGCAAAAATTTTAGAAATTACAAATGTTAAAATGGATGAAGCAATTCCTTAAAATGAGAAATCACAAAAAAATAAACATTCAGAAAAGACTAGTTGCAAGGAAAAAGAAGAAGAAGAAGAAGAAACAAAACATCAAGATAAAAAGATAACATCAAGATTCATCCATAAGAATCATTAAGGAAAATATAATTATTGGTGATTAAGATACAATCGTGTGGACTAGACAAAGATTAGAAAGTGGATCATAACATGTACATTTCTCATTTCTATCTAGAATTGAGACTAAGAATTTTGTAGAAGCTAGTGAAGACAAGCACTGGATTGATTATATGGAAGAAGAGCTAAATTAAATTGAGAAGAGTGAAACATGGGAAATTGTTTCAAGACCAAAAAATAAAAATGTGATTGACATCATGTGGTTTTCTTTTAGAAACAAGTTGAATGAAGATGGTCAAGTAATAAGAAATAAAGCAAGTTTTGTTTGAAAAGACTATGCTCAAGTTAAGGTATTTATTTTGAAGAAATATTTGCCCCCATTGAAAGACTATAACCAATTAAATTGTTTTTGGCACTTAAAAATTTCAAGAACTTCAGATTCTATCAAATAGATTTCAAGTCATCCTTTCTCAATGGACATCTAGAGGAAGAAGTATACATTGAACAATGAGGAGGGTTCTTATTGTCAAAAAATAAGGATCATGTATGCAAATTAAAGAAAGAACTTTATGGGAAAAATCAAGCTCTCAGAGCCTAGTGTTTAAGACAACAAATATCTACAACAACAAGGATTCAAAAGAGGAATTACTAAAAATAATCTCTACATCAAGAAAGAAGGCGAAAATCAATTTATTATCGTGGTATATGTAGGTGATATTATTTTTGGAGAGGGTATGAAAAAAACATGCAAAGAGTTAGTAATGGAAATGCAAAAGGAATTTGAGATCTCTATGCTTGGTGAAAAAATATTCTTTCTTGGTTTAGAGGTTTCTCAATCCAAAAAGGGAATATTCATTTAACAAACTAAGTAAATCAAGGAATAGTGTGCATTGGTTAGCAAACCCATGGTAATAGGTTGTAAATTGCGTAAATATGATGAATCTTGAGAAGAAAATAAAACATTGTACAAGTCAATGATTGGAAGCTTACTATGTGACAACATCAAGGTCATACATTATGCAACTAGTAGGATTGGTTACATAGTCTCAAGCTGCATCAAAATAAACTCTACTGCAAGTAGTGAAAAGAAGATTTACTTCTAAAGGGAACCCTTGAATTTGGCTTGTGGTAATCAAGAGGTGAATATTTTACTCTAGTAGCATATATGGATGCAGATTGGGTAGGGAGTGCCAGATGATAGGAAAAGTACAATTGGAGGAGAATTCTTTCTGGGTGACAATCTAGTGTCTCGATTTGTCAAGAAACAATCTTCAGTTTCTCTATCCAAAACAGAGGCCAAGCATATATCATTGACATCATGTTGCACACAAGTTCTTTTGATGAAGCAAACACTGAGAGATATTAGGATAGAATATTATCATCCAATTTCAACACTTTGTGACAACAAACACGCAATAAATATTTCAAAAAATCATGTTATGCAAGTGAAAAGAGTACATTCTAATCAAGTATCACTTCTTAAAATAACAAGTAGCAGAAAATAATGTCAAGTTGAAATATATTGCCACCACAGACCAGATTGAAGATGGTTTCACAAGACCTCTTCCCAAAGAGACATTTAAAAATTTGAGACAACATTGGGAGTAATATCTATCTCATCACCAAGTGATTAAGGAGAAGCACAAGTTCAGGGAAAGCCTCGGTGGATTATGTGTTTCATTGCAGGATTGCCATCAATGACGAAGGTGGAAATGATTGAAACAACTTTTGTCATTGATGTAAAATGGATTATATTATTGATAGTATATATAAGTATCCAAGTGTATTAAAAAATGTGTTCTTTTGAAAGAGGAATGAAAAAGTGAAATAGTGGTTTCAAACCCATGGTATATGAAACTCATGGCATTTGGAAGAATGAAATAAAAACGGGAATTAATTATTTAATTAATGAATTGATGTCACTTTTTGAATTAACATATCTTTCAATGAAGGGTCATGATATCATATAAAATGATAAAACTTTGGAATGAAAATGTATGTAAACAAAAATGGAGTTTGTGGAGTCAACAAGTCATCTTGTCATTTTCTCTATAAATATTTCCTAGATTGCCTCAAATAGTGAAATATTTGGCATATTGAAGAGAGTTAAGGGGAATGTATGGCTAGAATTTTAGATTTTGGTTTGCTATGATTTTTGAAATATATGTTGTGGAAGTCAGCCTTTGTGCTTGGTCTAGAAATCTGCCTCAAACGAGCCATCTCAACATTTTTGCTATAACTTATTTTCTACAATGTTTTAGTCCATCAAATTTTTAGGAGATAGAGGTGACAAATCTCAATAAATGTGGTAATTGTTTTGGAAATTGGTGTGTTATATTTTATGAGATATTCCCTTTGGAAGTTAGGGTTCATGAATGTTCCTAATATCAGTTTTAAATAGGGCAAGTTGGAATTTTCGCTATAACATATTCTTTTGGATGTTTCAAACCATGAAATTTTAAGGATATAGAAGAAATATATTTAAGTTCATGTGATCAAAATTTTAGACATTGTTTCATTACACTTTATGAGATATTCCCTACGGAAGTTTGGGTTCTATATTGCTCCTTAAATCAATTTCAAATATGTCGACTTGGAATTTTTTTTATAACTTATTTTTTGGGACTCTTCATATTGGGACTAAATTCATTGCCTTCAATATATTTTCTTTAGCATTAGTCTTGATGTCTACCCTCTCTATTAAAATCATTTAAAAAATAAGCATATATTATCGTGTATTTTTTTTTTAAGTGATAGATAAAAAAATTATTTGCGAATTTTCGATCAAATTATCAGCTTTTTAATATTCCAACATAATGCATATCACATTTATACAAAGCTAATCCGTCTCCATAAACATGTTATTGAAAATTGAAGATAAAACATTATGGGATGAAAGATTAATGAACATCCTTTTACAAAATCAAATGTCACTAGTGATTTCTTTAGAGTATTGAGTTTTTAATTTTATTTTTTTAATGTTTTTGATTCTTTAGAGTATTAAGTTTTTAATTTGATTTTTTAATGTTTTTGTTTTTTCTGGGTTTGTTTTTTAAAAATTTAGTAGTATTTGTTAAAATCACAATTTTGACTTTTAAAGTTTGCATAATTTAAATGTCTATTTTTTTTAGGGTACTGAATCTATTTACATATTTACAAATATATTAAGATTACAATCTCATCTAAAAATGTAACACTAGATTCCTAAAAAAAAAATCAGATTCAATTGACAAATTTTGAATTACCTTTCATATAAATAAAATTTGATATTAAAATGTTCTATTTTATTTAATAGAAGTAGTGAATTATTTATAATTTGTATTTAGTTGAGATGATTTTTTATTAATATTTAAAAAATATTTATATATTAATTTTATTGCAAAGAATTATAATTTATTTATTTATTTTCTTATATATATTAAATTCTAAAAATTTCCCACTAGGTGTAGAGTATAGTATGATAGCGTGTTCTATTAAGACACGCCATGATGTGAAGGTCATCAGTTTGAGACTCTGTGGGGAAAAATCCAATCATTGGTAAGGGTTGGTGTGACTCAGGTAAGATGTGATCAACAGGTGATTTTGACAATTTAGATGTCCCTAGGTCACACCCACTTAAGCCATCGGTTAGTCATGTAGTCATCTCAAGACTCACATAAACTAACAAAAAAAATTATATATTAATTTAATCATTTTTATAAATTTGATATTAATATATTATTGTTAAAATAATATTGTAAATAAAAAGTAAAACCCTAAATTAATTAAATTATTGCACCAGAGGCACTCTTCAAACCAATATGGTAGAGATGTTGTAATGACATGTTTAACATTATCATTCCTATGTTTAGAGCGACCATTGTAGGCCAAATTTTCTCATCTCAAGGTTTTAAGGCCCCCCATTGGGGTTCTAGTAAGTTGAAAATAGGGGAGAAGCTCCCCAATTCATAGTAAGGGTTAGCTGTTACATAATTTAATCACAACTTCCACCAACAATCACAACGGACAAGGTCTTATATTGAATGGTATAAATTATGCAATGGGAGTGATTAAGATGAAGATCGTTTTGAAGAATTTGGACTATTAGGGAGAGACAACCACAAAATATCAAGAATCTGAAGTTGCAGAATTAGTAACAATTACAAATGCCCAAAGAAATGCTTCAACACAGAGCAAAAGAAAGGATTCAGTAGCACTATGGAATCTGTACAATGGAGTTGAAGACTCCATATCCCCCAAGATTGCAATAGCAACTAGTGCTCATTAAGCTTGCAAAAATTTGGAAAAATCATATGAAAGAACAAATAGGGAAAGAATGGAAAGATTCATATCCTCAAGAAGAAGTTTGAAAGTTTGAAACTCATGGAGAGAATTTCATCGATCAAAATGTGGTTGAGAAGATTCTCGGAAGTCTCACACCTTCATTTGACATGCTTGTAACAACCATAGAAGAAAGTAAAGATGTGGTCCAAATTTCAATTAAAGAATTGTTAGGATCAATGTTAAATCATGAGGCAAGCATTAAAGGTATAAATGACTCATTAGAAAATTCCTTTCAAACTCAAGCCACAATTAGTAGAGGAAGAGATAGAGGTAATAGAAGAAAAGGTAGAAAATGAAGAGGATATTCTAGCAATCGAAGAAACACAGCAAGTCAACATGAGTAGCCATAGGATCAGCCTCAGAATCAAAGAAGAAGAAGCATAAAAAACAAAGGAAGAGGAAGGATGGACAAGTCAAATATATAGTGCCATTACTGCAAGAAGTATGACCATTTTGAAAGTGAATGCAAGAAGAAATATTCATATTTCAACAAAGGAAGTGTAGATGTTTCAAGCACTGATGAAGATATAACATCTTCCATGTTTCTTACTTGTTTAGCAACATAAGGAAACAACAATGAAGATATTTGGTTATTGCACAATGACTACAGTAACCATACGACAGGTAACATATATGATTTTTCAAGTTTTGTTGAAACACTTAAATCTTACATTAAATTGGGTGACGATTATCTTGTTAATTCCTTAAGAAAATGTATTGTTACAGTTGTAAACAAGTAGAATGAAAAGAAGGACATTCATGATGTCTATTGCGTACAAAGTTTGAAAAAACATCTTTTAAGTGTAGGAAAAATGAGTGAAAATGGTTTTGAAGTCAAGTTTAAAGGTCGTACCTACACAATTCTTGACAAGCCACCCAGTCAAAGAGTCATAGCAAAGACCCAAATGACCAAAAGTACAATATTTCCTCTTTTCATGAGAAATGTCAAGCAATAATTATTATATGCTCATTTTGTAGCAAGTTCTAATGAATCTTGGCTATGGCATCTTAAATATGGTCATTTAGCTTTTAATATCCTTGATATCTTGAAAAATAAGTCTATGGTCCTAGATTTACTTGCAATAGATGTCCATCATAATCCATGTGAAAGTTGTTCTTTCCAAACATCAAAGAAGTAATTTTCCAAGCGCTAGAGCCTAGAGTCCGCTTGATCTAGTACTCATAGATCTTTGTGGTCCAATTTAAACCCAATCAAAAGGTGGGAATTTTTACTTTATAATATTTATTGATGATTTCAATAGAATAACATGGGCCTTCTTCATAACAAAAAATCTGATACATTTGTAAAATTCAAGCAATTCAAATCCATTTCAAAGAAGCAAAGTGGTAAGAAAGTTAAAGTATTAAGATCATATGGAGGAGGAGAATATGATTCTAAAGCATTTGCGGCATATTCCAGGGATCAACGTACCAAAAAAGAAATTTACAACAAGGTACACTCCAAAAAAAAATCGAGTAGTTGAAAGGAAAAAATCAAACCATCATGAATATGGAAAGAAGCATATTGAATGCAAAGAATTTGCAAAATGAGTATTGCATGGAAGTTGTAACATGTTCAGTTTATATTTTGAATCGATCTCCAACCAAAATCATCAAAGGTAGAGTTCCCTTAGAAGCTTGCAGTGGCATGAACACAAGTGCATCACACTTGAGAATATTTGGTTATGTTGCCTATGCACACATTCCAGGATAAATTAGAAGGAAATTGAATGACACAATAAAAAAATGCATATTTATTGGTTACAGTGAAGAATTAAAGGCTTATAAATTGTACAATCTTGTCACCAAGAATGCAATTATTTCAAGATATGCTAAATTATTTGAAGATCAAGCATGGAATGATGAAGATAATAAAACAAATAGCAATCAAGTTTCTCCACATGCATTTGAACCAAGTGAAATAACAGAAGTGGAACAACCAAGGCAAGGGCTCCCATCACTACAAGTTCTGGTAGGAGGGGAAAATCAAGGAGGCCACAGTCCATCCTCAAGCAGTGGATCTAATCCCACGATTTTAGAGAAAACAAGAAGTTTGAAA
This sequence comes from Pinus taeda, assembly GCA_000404065.3. Classification (NCBI taxonomy): domain Eukaryota; kingdom Viridiplantae; phylum Streptophyta; class Pinopsida; order Pinales; family Pinaceae; genus Pinus; species Pinus taeda. The sequence continues at coordinate 42,296 of APFE031112438.1, read as the reverse complement.
GAAATTTATGAACAATTAGATAATGAACAAACACATTTTGCCTTGTTATCCTGTCAACCAACACATTTTGAATAAGAAATGAAAAAGATAGAATGGTTGAAGCTATGAATGAAGAAATCACAACAATAGAGAATGAGGAGACATGGAGTCTTGTAGATCTATCAACATGACAAACAAAAATTGGAGTTTTATTGGTCTATAAGACCAAGTTTAATGAAAAAAGAGAAAATTGAAAATCATAAAGCTATATTGGTAGAAAAAGGCCTTACATAGAATCCTATAGTGGACTGTGAAGAAACCTTCATCCCAGTAGTGAGGTTTGATACTGTTAGAATAATATTACTAATAGAAACAAACAATCATTGGCCAATTTACAAAATGGATGTCAAATCAACATTTTTAAATGGAATATTGAAGGAAGAAGTTAATGTAGATGAAACTCCAATATATGAAGTCAAGAGTCAAGAGTTGAAAGTTTACAAGTTAAAAAAGGCTTGGTATGGTTTAAAACAAGCCCCCAGAGCATGGTACAACATAATTGATTCTTTTATGCTCAACAAAGGATTCAAACACAACATTAAGGATCACACACTCTATATAATAACATGTATAGAAGGTAATATTTTGATTGTTTGAATTTATGTTGATGATGTGATTTATACAAAAAAATTGCAACTTGAATATTTTTAAAAAGCTATGGCAAAGGTATTTGAGATGACCAATACGTGAAATATTATATTGGAATAGAAGTTCGACAATATGAAAAAAGGAGTTTTCATTTGTTAAAGAAAGTATGAAAGAGATATTTTGACAAGGTACAAGCTGAGTGAATGCAATCCAACAAACACACCAATTGTCCCAGGAACCAAGCTAAGGAAATATGACAATAGTCTAGCAATAAATTCCACTTTGTACAAGCAACTAATAGGAAACCTAATGTATTTCACAACAAAAAAGGCCCGACATAATGCATATAGTCAACCTTATATCCATGTTTATTGATTTATATTGGATCATTATATTTATTTTCATCCATTTTGAGGCTTTTATAATTGGAAAGGTGGAGGAATTAGCTCGTAGGACCATTTTTACTAGCGGGACCCAATTTGGTAAATTGAGGTCTGAAACCTTCTAGGAGCACTTTGAGGCATCAAATGAATTTTTTTGTGGCTAAAAATTTTATTCTTTAGCATAACACATTTTATACCTATTCTACATGTAGAGACCTTTCTAACAGTGCACATATGACCTCAATTAGAGTAAGTATGCAAAAGTTATGCCACCCAGAACTTGACCTTCCTATTTTGGCCACAATAATTCAAGAGGATGCCACATCAACCCCCATTATTCACGGGAAAGGGGATAAATACGTAATCATGATGAAAAATACTTTAGAAGAGTTGATATTGTAATTCTAGTTAGGATTTGGAGTCAAACCTAACCATTATTAAGCTATTGGGTTGTGTTATAACCGAACCACTAGGAGGAAAACCAATTCCATTATTTTTTAAGGCATTTTGTTCCATAGACATGCACAGTAGCCGAGAGGGATAGGGATATAGTACATAGAGAGGATTTGTGCACTATAGTAACCCACAAGCCATAGACCTTCTTTATACTTGCAACCATTTTCTACTCAAAGAAAGAGACTAGAGCAACCATACCTTCTAGCTAGATTTTCTCTCGAAAGAATTTCCCAGGATATATTGTGTCAATAATGATTTTTTATTCTCTAATTTTATGCATAATTATAATTTTCATGCATATGTAATAAACAATATCTCATATATCCATAAATCTAAATAGAAACAAACCTCATAGTTTAGAGTTTGGATTTTTAAGTGTAACTTATAAGATCTATTGTGATGGACTGTCTAGTGGAATATAATGGAAGTTTACATATAATATTGGTATTAGAGCAAGTTTCTTTTGGCATATTACGGATACTCTTAAGGGATATAGACCATCTAAGACAAAATTCAGGAAACTCAAGTCGTAATTGACAAAATTGTGAATATCCCTCTTAATCCTACAGAGGAGGGGATTTCTTAGTTACAAGCACAAGTTTTAGATATAAACCATAAGATGAATCTCCTTATGGTAGCCTTGACGAACAAGCTCATGTTATTTAGAGAAGATGTGGGTTCTAATGCAAAGGTATAATAAGAGGGGAGATCAGGAGATTGGGAAGAAATAAAGGAGTCAAAGAATGAACTCGAGTGTCGTGAACCTTTCACAATCCTTGTTCAAAATGGAATTGAAGGTAGATATCAAGTAGTACCAAGGTGAGATCGACACCATAAAGTTAAATCAGTAATTGTGGAAATTATAATTTTATTTTAGAGTTCACCATATAGATAAAGAACAAAACATTTCATTTGCATGGCTGAAATTAGAGGTTCATGCCTTGGCCTGGTGGGAAACCCACAGTGAGACCTTGAGTTTGGAGGGAGATCCTCTAATGACCAAGTGGGAGGACTTTAAAACCCTAAGAAAGTCACAATTTTACCCCATCGAGTATGTAGAGGATAATGAATACAGTAGCACTACATAAGGTAGAAGCAAGGGCAGAGAGTACATAAGTACAACACAAAATTTAAAAAGATGGAAATAATGCTGGATATCTCCTCAAACAATCCAAATGTACTCCTCAAATATCTAGGGGCTCTACACATCCATTCGTAGACGAAAGTGATGCAGTTCAATCCTATATTGGTGGACGAGTGTTGTGTACGAGCATAATACCTAGAAAACATAGGCTAGAAGAAAGAGAAATCAAGTAGATCAAAGCAGAAGGAGCAGCAAGACACTTATAAGGAGGGGAAGAAGAAGTGAAAGGAGGAAAATACAAAAGGATGACAACCATAACACACCAGTCCAAAGATCCCAATGACCACTGCAACCAATGTTGCTAACCATTTTAAAGAGGACAAGTGTTGAAGTTGCATCTAAAGTTTAACATGAAGAATAAAAAGAAAGATAATAAGAAGAATCTCATGGTAACTAATTTGAGAAACTAGGTTAAAGTAACTCAATTTGGATGGGAATATCACTTGTACATTAGTGCAGAAGGAGGTAAATTTGAGTAGCCTTCAACAACAACAAGATAATGAAAATACAAGGCTATTCCATATAAAGATACAGGGTAGGAAGACAAAGATTGATGCTCTATTTGACTTAGGATTGCAGGTGAATCTCATTGCAATAGAGATTGTAAAAAAAATGGGGTTGGAATCTCATGATCATCCAATCCCATATCCATTGGGACGGTAAATAAGGATGTGTTGGAAATTAAGTAGGCTTGATCTTCATAATGACACGTGTAATTGTGATTGTATGTAAATGATGTAAAGAAGAAAAATAAAATTATTATTGTAATGCTTGCCTCATGGGTTTCATGGGAAAGGAATTTTATTTTTAGATGGCTCCCATTGTGAGCCTTTAGGATTTGTCATCTAGTCATAAAAGTCAAAAAGTGTCAATGTCATGTATGAAGAACCCTTCTTGGGCATGTTACAAATGTATATTAGTATATAGGATTGTTTAGTAGCCTTTCAAGACAAGAACAAGTTATTCCTCTTCAAGTCGGACTCAAGATAAAATAAAGAACACATGTTAGCTTCACCTAATGGAGACACAAATGTTCATATATTCATGTCATCTTATTTATTTCGGACAAAATATATATATACATTTCTAGGGCCTTCACATCATAATACTATAGAACTCAGGGTAACACAAATAAGCAAAAGTTCAGGTCATTTTATGAAACAAGTTTGGACATTATAGTGGAGACATTTCGATGAAATTACAGTGCTTAAGGTTTGTTATTATCACAAAGAAGAAGCCTTTGTGTCCTAGTGTCATTACAGTTCAGAAAACCATAGTTTTGGTGCCATCTTAATGTGACCACAGTGTGTTGCTATCATAGTTTTGGTAACCATCTAAGTGTGATTGGATATGATACCATATTAGTGTGACCACAGTTCATTTTGATGCTACCACTATAACTATGTTTTGGTCACCATAGTGATAAAGGCTTGGTGCCACCACAATATGAAGGAATCAATATTATCACAGTGAGAAGGACTCAGTGCCATAAAAAAAATGAGATCTTGGTGATGATTCAGTAATAACATCTTGGTGTCATGTCAATGAGAAGGTCTTTGTGGTAATAATTTCTTGGTGCGAAGAATATCGAAGTGGAAAAGGAGTCGAGAAGAGGAAAAGAGCAGAAGTTTGACAATAAAGAGAACTAGTGTATTGGTCTTGGAGTGGAAAGTAGATCAAGGTTCTTGGTCTTGGTATTTATCAATTGGAATCTCTATAAGAAGAATTTGTGTGGGTTCTCCTCTCATAGAGTGAGAGTTTTTGGCCCTGGTTGATAGCCTACATTCTGCGTCTCTTTTCTATTTATGTCCATTCCTTGATAGTTGTTTAATGAAGAAGAACAATAATAACCTAAGTAAAACAAGATCCTAATCTAAAGTAGTAAAAATCACTCACAAACATTTACTAATTGAAGATAAATCACTTAATACTTGATGCCCTAGATTTATCAATAGGATGTAGGGGTAAAAGTAAAAATAGTGAAAAATTAGACTTACTATGAGTGCTTATTTTAGTGATGAAGCAGAATTAGTTGTAGTTCCCCTTGATGTACGTGGAGTGGTGTTTGGAAGTCCCTACATGTACATGAGGGATGGAATATTCATGTGTAGAACCAACCAATATCGGCTCATCAAGGATGGAAAAATTTTCACCATCAATGTGGACAAATGAAAATCGAATTTCATTAGTAAATTCCAAATAATCTAAGAAATTGATTAGTTCTAGCAAATTTTTTTTTTTCTTTCCTTCTGCTACTTTTAAGAGAGAATCAGTCTATAGAAGAGTCAGTGAGAGAAAAGGCATCCTTGGAGGGGTGTATTAATAAATAGAAATATGAACTTGAAGAGTTTCTACAAGCATACATGGATGTGTTCTAGGAGCCTAAAGGGCTACTACCCAAGATAAAAGTGGAGCATGAGATCCAACTATTGTCAGACTCATCACAAAAAAATAGGTTACATAGGTAGTCTATTGTAAAATCCAGTGAGGTGAAGAAATACCTACGATAACTATTGAAAGAGGGTGTCATTCGACTGAGTACATCACCATGTGGGTCACCCATCATCATTTTGAAAAAGAAGGATGGGACTTGGCATATTTGTACTGATTATAAGAAACTAAAAAAAATGAGGTTCAAGAACATATACCCTCTGCCTAGAATAGATGATCTGCTAGATCAGTTGCAATAAGTGAGATGCCTCACCATAATGGACTTAAAATTTGAATATCACTAGTTCGAGTTAGAGAAGAATATCCCTGGAAGACTACCTTCAAAACTTGGAAAGGTTGAGTGGTTAGTCATGCCATTTGGCCTATACAATGCACTAACTTTATGTGGTTAATGAATGATATATCATTCCCTTTTTATAGATTTATTCGTTATTATTTATTTTGATGACATACTGGTATACAACGCTACCTTCTCAGTGCACATCTCATATTTGACATAGGTATTGGAGACATTAAAGAAGCACCAACTACTAGAAAATCTCAAGAAGTGTGATTTTTCACAACATTGTTTGGTGTACCTAGGGTATATGATAGGTGGAGGAGAGCTTAAAATAGATCTTTCCAAGATGGAGGCCATCATGAAATGTCTACTGCCTATAAATGTTTCTAAGGTTAGGAGTTTTGCAGGGGAAATATAGTACCTAAGGAAATTCATAACATAATTTTTAGTGGTAGCAACACCACTCCACACTGTAACAATAAGTGGAAAGATATTCCTGTGGGAAAGGGTTAGCAACGGGCCTTTGAGGAGCTAAAGAAGAATATTAATCAAGCACTAGTTTTGGCATTATCAAACTTGCAACACCCCTTTGAAGCGGAGACATATACGAGTAGGTATGTTATGGGAGCAGTATTAATGTAGGGAGGAAGGCCTATATGCTACCATTCTAAATTAGTTTGTGGAGAAGTTCTTAACTATCCTATGTATGATAAGAAATTATATTCCCTAGTGCAAGTTATGAAGAAGTATAAACATTATTTGGTGGGAAAGGAGACAGTAATCCACACATGTTACTCACCATTATAGTACCTGCATGCCCAAAGTAGGCTACAACAGACCCAACATTACAAGTGGATGGGGTTTCTACAACAATTTCATTTAGTGATGAAGTAAAATAATGGCATCACAAACAAGTTAGCCACCATGCTTTCAAGGCCACCCACTTCAAATATCATAACTTTGGGAAATATAATCCATGTGGAGCCATTCACCCATGATGCATACAAAGAGGAATATTCATAGGATGAGGAATTCAAGGAGGTGTTTTAATAGTTGTAGATACATATTCTTGTGCAAGATGGCAACACCATAGTTGAGTGCCATCTACAAGATATGTTACTCTTTAGGTTGGATGATTTATGTGTTCCTAAAGGTGAGCAATTACATATGATTAAGGAGGTGCACACCTCCAAGGTTGTAGGGCACTTTGGTGTAGGGAAGACAATAGCCAGCTTTCATAGGTATGTGTATTGGCCTAATATGTAAGAACATGTAGCTAGGTTCATAAGAGGATGTACGCTTTATTGTACCAACAAGCCTAGTAACATAAAACAGGGTCTATATAATCTCTTACCTATACCTTCTCATCCTTAGGAAATCATTTCCATGGACTTTGTGGGAGCTTTACCAACAATCAAGAAGGCACATGAGTACCTATCCATGGTAGTTGAAAGGTTCAGCTAGATGTGAGTTCTAATGCGCTATAAAAGTACCATCGGTGGAAAAAAGCAACAAACGTTTTCTTTGAATAGGTCTAGGTGCACATTTGGATACCTAGGAGCATCATTTCAGACAAGAACATGCTATTTATTAGTGTGTTTTGGATTACATTTTGGGAGAATACGGACACAAAGTTGAAGAGGTCTACAACATTCCATCCACAGATAGAAGGGCGGAGAGAAGTGATCAACTAGACTTTGGTGTAGCTTTTGAGGGGTTACAATTAGAAGCATTCAAAGTCTTGGGATGAGAATATTGTATATATACAACACTCTTATAATAGAGAATCCCACACTTCTACTAGTGGTTCCCCATTTAAAATTTGTTTTGGATATTTTCTACCTTCACTTACAGATATTGCATATGGAATCAAGGACAAGAGAGGGAGGATCTTACAAGGGATGCCTTAAGGGTAGAAATATTTTTAGAAAAGATCACGAAAATTGATATATAGGTAGAAGTTACAAGAAAATTATAAGTGAATGCATGATCAACACGAAATAGAAAATTAATCCAAGGTGGGAGACAGAGTATGAGTACAATTGAACAAGGAGAGGGTACAAGGCCCTGGTAAGAAAATTAAGGCTTTGCGGTATGGTCCCTTTGAGATATTGGAAAAGGTGGCAGATAATTTATATATACTCAGACTACCCCCATACATGTGCATTTACTCAGTTGTGAGTGTAGAGAATCTAAAACTCTATGAGCCTTCCATGCTAGACTAGGACAAGGAACAAGTTTTACCTTTTGTGGAGGATTTCGCACTAGATGCTCAAGAACAGTTGACATAAGATGCAATTTTTTAGAATAGGTCCAAAACTACAAGACATGGTAGCATGCCATTTGGTATATTGGGTTGAAGAGGCAACTTCCAAACAAGGCTAAATGGTACACCCAACGTAAAACCTATGAGGTTAACGCTGTCCAGTCTACTGCAGAGGACAAATCCTCTAAAGGTAAAAAGAAGGGAAAAGGAAAGGCCAAACCCAATGCCTCGAAACTGGGCCCTCCTAAGTCGCCAGGTGGTGATGCTTCTCAAAGGAAGCCCAAGTATCCTTTCTCATCTATGAGGAGGATCCTTAAACTAAAGATTGTCCTCGATGGCCTGAAGTTAGTCGCTTGCTCAAAGGGACCCCAACTATCTTGAAATAGCCCTTTCTATCCCAATAGACTCAAATGGTAGACCAGCCTCAATCTTCTGCCACCACATGTTCCCAAGTGTTTATGATTAGTACGCCTATAAATGTGGTTACCCTATCAAAATATTATCAAACACCTACTCTGACGGCTGAGAAAGAGAAAGAAGGTGCCCCTTCCTCCTCTATCCCATCTACCCTGGTTCTCTCCATATAGAGAGACCTAATCTAGATTGCGCTATTCGACCACCCTCTCAGGGTGTGCTGTGAAAGTCCTCGTAAAATCCAAACGCTGGAGCTGCTCATCATTACAACATTGTTGAGGATTTGGTTCAAGTTCCATCGAATATGTCTGCTGTCGAGGTCCTTTAAAGATGTCCTTCTCTGCGGAAAGCATTGATGTCGGTTATTGGAGGTATTGATCCATCTGATTCCAATATCATTTGTTTTGATTTGGAAAACCATGTTCCACACTTACCTCATTAGATTGCCTTCCTCATTTAGGTCATCATTAATGAGAAGACAATTCATAGGACCGTCATTGATGAAGGTGCTTCCACCTGCATCATGTATGTCTCTTGTTGGAAGGAAATTGGTTCTCTTACCTTGAACCAATCACCTAACACTTTGGAATCCTTTGATGGGCGTGATTCTTGACCATTCAGTATCCTTCCTAATCTTTCCATTACCTTGGAAGGCAAGACAATACACGTTAAAATAGAAATTGTGGACACAAATCTTAACTATAATCTTCTACTCGGACGAAGTTGGACCCATGTCATGCATGCTGTGACCTCCTCTCTATTCTTCTTGCTTCATTTTCCCCATCAAGAGAAGATCATCACGGTCGACCAATTGCTTTCTTTGCCCCTTCTTCCTCGGGTGGCAACGTTCCTTATGTGAAGCATACTGGTGCTCCTTATGAGAGTGTGGGGGCTGGACTTTTTAAAGATCCCACCTGGATGGGTATTTTTCCTCTCCCACCTATGCATGTTGCCTCAGTCAACATGATATTGTTTAAGTCTAATCCTTGGGTCATTCCCTCTCCTGATCTGGTTGATACATGTGGTGATGTCATGCCATTCAGCCCTGCCAAGATCAATTATGTTGAGATTGTTTTGGCTTCAGCTTCGGTACCTACTGATCATACTGTTTCGAGTACATCTGTTGACATGTATTTTCAATCCTCGTGGCTTGGTTCTTCTGATTCTCCCGATCCCTTAACCGAGACTTTTCCTTCTGATGAAAGTATCATGGAAATCATGTCTTTGGAGGAAGTGCCATGGAATGATACTCATCATCGTTCCTCATTCTTACCCGGCCTAGCGGTCATGTCTACCTATCCTGAGAAGTTCTCTTCTCATTTCCTGACCCAACCACTTTAAACGCCTATTATGACCCATGAAGTTTGGTCAGAAGGAAACATGGGTAATATTACCCAAGCGATGCCCATTACCAATTTTATTAAACTGGGTATTGTTGACAACGTTCATATTGGGGTGACTTGTTATCCTGACGAGATCAAGCTCTATACTTGTCTTTTTCAAGAGTTTCGAGACGTTTTTGCATGGTCGTATGAAGAGATGCCTGGCATTGACCCAAGTATAGTCGTGCACGAGATTCTGACTTATCCTAACGCAAAGCCTGTTCGACAACGACTTCATCCAGTGCACCCTAGAAAAGCGGCCACCATTAAAGGGGAAGTTGAAAAACTTCTTAAAGCTGGATTTATTTATCATATCCCTCTTACAAATTGAGTGTCAAATATCATACCCGTAACTAAGAAGCAGGACACCATTCGGGTTTGTGTTGATTACCGTGACCTTAATCGTGCATGTCGAAAGGATAGCTACCCTACTCCTTTTATAGACTATATCATCGATGAATGTGTTGGGAGTGAGATTTTATCCTTTATGGATGGTTTTTCTAGTTATAACTAGATAAACATTGCACTAGCCGATCAAGATAAGACTGCCTTTATCTATTTCTGGGGGACTTTTGCATATAAAAAGCTCCTTTTGGCCTTAAGAATGTTGGGTCAACTTTTCAAAGAGCGATGTCATATGTTTTCCATGACATTAAAAACTTCATTCAACCTTATTTGGATGATCTTCCTGCTCATTCACATAAGCACCATGACCATCCTGATCATCTTTGACAAATGTTTCTTCACTGTAGACACTATAACATTTGGATGAATCTGCATAAGTATGTCTTTTACGTCGAATTCAGATGAATCCTTGATTTTATTGTTTTGAAAGATGGGATTCATCTTGTCCTCTCAAAGTCAAGGGTATTGTTAATCTACCCCCTCCCTCTTCATTGCATCGATTACAGAGTCTGCAAGGGAAAGCGAATTTCCTTCATCGTTTTGTGCCTAACTATGCTGAGCTAGCTTCAGGGTTCACTCGATTGCTTAATCAAGGGACTCCATTCATTTGGGATGAGGCTACCCAAAAATATTTTGATGACTTAAACACTGTCCTCATTAATGCCCCTTTGTTGCACCCTCCGAACTATCATCGTGATTATTTCCTTTATCTAGTTGCAGCCTCTCACACCATTGCTATGGTGCCGCTGCAAGACGATGATGAAGGTCATGAACATGCTATTTACTACCTTAGTTGCAATCTCCTCGATCCTGAGATGTGTTATGCTCATGTCGAGAAGTTGGCTTTCGTTGCTATTCAGATTCTTCAATGCTTTCGACATTATATTCTCCTCCGCACTACAACCGTGATTTCCGAGCGTAACCCCATGACTTACATTATGACTCGTCAGTTACTTGGGGGAAAGTATTCCAAGTGGATTGTCATCCTCCAGGAATTCGATTTGGTGTTCACTACTGCCAAATCCAAGAAATCACTTGTATTTGCAGAGCTGCTTTGCTCTCTTCCCTCTGCTTCTCTTCCTGCTGGTGTTGATGAGAATCTCCCAAATGAGACTCTTTTTCTGATTAGCACTCTTGATCCTTGGTACAGTGATATCATTGTGTATCTCCAAACATCCACCTTCCTTTCTGCGTTGACCAAGGATGATCACTGATGCATTCGACATGAATTCCAACCTTACTGTATCATTGGGGATTCTTTATACCACGTTGGTGTTGATTCAATTCTTCGCTGATGTTTAACTCTTGATGAGGCTAAAAGAGTCTTGAATGACTGCCATTCTGAAACATGTGGCGGTCATCTGTCTGGCTATGCCACTGCTCAAAATATATTCCGCGTTGGCTATTTCTAGCCCTCCATATTTAAGGATTGCATCCTTGCTATTCGCAAATGCCATCAGTGCCAGATTTATCAACAGAAAATTCACGCCCCACCTGTTCACCTTCACCCCATTATTACCATTGGTCCCTTTTCCAAATGGTGCATTGACTATATGACATGTAACCCTTGTCCGACAGGGGGCATGGTTATATTATCGTTGCTGTGGATTACTTCACCAAATGGGCCGAAGAAATGCCTACATATTCAGCTGACAGTAAAACAATGACACAATTTCTACTCAATCATGTTATTTCTAGGTTTGGAGTGCCTCAAGCCATCTTCACCGACTATGGCTCCCATTTTCATGATTACATGATGGATGAGCTGACTTCTATGTTGGGGCTTGCGTCATGATGGCTCGACCCCATATTACCCTCAGGACAACGGCCAAGTTGAAGTTGTAAACAAAGTTTTAGTTACGATGCTTCAGCACACCATTGGGATGCACAAATCAAATTGGCATCTCATGCTTTTTTTCAGGTCTGTGGGCTTACCGAACCTCAACCAAAGACACAACTTGATTCACACCTTTCCAGCTCGTCTATGGTCTGGAAGCAACTTTACTGATTGAGTGTGAAATTCCCTCACTCAAATTGGCTGTGGAATTACTCCCTGAAACCTCGCCTCAAGAAGAGTGTCTCTTGTATTTGGAACGACTCAATGAAACCCACCGTCTCGCTGCTTTAGCAATTGAATCACAGAAAAAGCAGGTTAAATCCCATTTTGATTAGTTAGTTTCTCCTTGTGCCTTTTCTGAGGGTGTTTGATCCTGCTATATGACCAAGCTAATGATAAGCTTGGGGTAGGTAAATTCGAACCCATGTGGCATGGGATCTATATTTCAAACGCGTGTTACAAAAAGGGGCCCATGAGTTGATTCATTATGAGGGCAACCGCTTGGATAAGCCCTGCCATGGGCTGTATCTAAAAAATTACTACGTCTGAGTCATCTCGCATGATTAATTTTGTACATAAGTGTGTTATTCATTTTTGTGCAATTTTGGTTTGGTGTGTTTCTTCAAGCAGCTTTCCTGCTTATTATGTCTTCACCTACTTTGCAGATTTCTGTGACTCACATAAGTTTTGCTGAAGGTGCTTGTCGTAGTACCAGGAATCTATCTTCCTCGGCATGGGCTATCTATGCTCCTAATGGTGAGTTGATTGATCTTCAAAGCATTTTTTTGGGTCAAACAACTAATAACATTGTTGAATATAGCATGGTTACTGAAATATTCTTAGAAGCCATTGCTCTTGACATTCAGGAAATGGTTGTTAACCTTGATTCAGATCTTGTCGTTCTACAGCTCAATGGGCAATATTCCATCAGAAACCCTCACATATTGAGAATGTATTTGTGTATTTGTCTATTGGAAATAAATTTTGATTACATCACATATCATCATATGCCTAGGCATATGAATACATTAACAGATGCATTAGCTAATTATGTGTTAGACAGACATTTACGCAACATGTGAAAAAAAAAACATTGTATCATAGTAAACAAGAAATATAGCATATATAAATATGTCAATAATGTTTGAGTGCCATACATCAAAACCCAAAAAATAATGTGTGTTCAATACATCTGTGACTTGCAGGCTTCAAAACTATAAATGCTAAAACTATGCACTACTCGACATGGTGCTCATGATAGCACGTCACTGCTCGTACTACTCGAGTCAGTAATCGGCGGATCCGATATGACACTCCCACTGTGTGCCGCTGATACTAGCATTGGATGTCACCCACTCAAGCATACTCTGGGATACCTCTGGTCAAGTTGTCAAGGTTCCATGCAATTTCCTCCTCATTGTTGACTCCTTCCTGATAAGGAGCGATCTCAAATTGTCAACCAACACGTCTAGCGATTGGGGACATCCTGGCTGGTCGCTCTGGTCCTACATATGGAATTACAAAAATGAAATGTCACAAATACATATATTTCAAAAACAATAAAAAAATCAAAAATCAATTTTTTTTTTTTACCTCCATCAACAAAATCTTCTCCCTCTGGGAGTGGCATGTCAGGATCTCTGCGGAAGTCAGTACCACTATATAGCCAATCCTCTACCACGATTAGCTGACACCTCAACCACACAAAGAAGGCGGGCTTGTATAACATGTGTTGGCCCCCGCTAGTTCTGGGCATCAGTTCACTCCATCATACAATCCGTGGGTCTCGTGGTAATGGGGGGTTTACCTCTATGAGCTGATAGTGAAATAGTGGGATTTGCTCCAAAACGAAAGTCACTAGAACATAACTAGATCCAAACTATTTCAGGTTCCCTGCCTTGGCTTTGGATAACTGGCACTTCATGTTCACCTTCATGGCTTCCTCCCAATTGAAGACAGTTGGAGTCGTGTAGTCTATGGCATATTGGAATTTGGACTTGTTGGAATCATGCAATGCTTGAGCCCCAACAGCTCTGTTTATGGTCAAGAGAAACGCTTTCAATACAAGGTCGTTAACACTCATGATATCAACCTTGCCGCTTTTTGATTTCAGTGCTTCTAGACAATTTTCTGCAAGCAACATGTTCACACTTGCCCCAATGGGCTTGAACCCATACATATTGACTGGTTCCCCTCTTCGAGACAGTTCGATGATGAAGTGGATATCTGAAGTCTCTAGCTCTAGCTCTTGGTCCTGGATCACAAAGACTTCCCGTCCAACGTCCCAAAGACTAATCAAGTATTGTAACAGCTCAGGTTGAGCCCGAAGTCCTGGTGTAAGGAAGAATTTGAGGAGCTCATAGTTCCTCAGAGCATCTAGACAGTTTGGATCTACCAATTCTTGTGCATCAATTGCCCCGTGCTCACGTTCTTTCCAATCAACCATTTTTTCACTGTATTTTGCCCGCAAACACCATGTATTCAAGTCAACATTAGTCTTGGATCAAGAAATTTTGGATTTGCAGCAAAGAAATTGGGTGAAAATGAGTTTTTTTCTTCTCCCTGTGCTGACACAGGTTCCTATGCTATTAACCCTCGATCGGCACAATCTCAGGCTTGGATCTCGTGCTGACCGAGGGTGAATTTTTTTTGCCAAAATCCCCCCAAAAAATTTGAAAATGGTTTAAAACAAGAGAAACAGTGATGGAAATGAAGCTTATGGTCTCAGATCTTACCTGTAAATGACGGTTCGTTTATCGGCCTCCTGGATCTGTCGTGATCTTCTCCTGAAGCTTTAAGGCACAAATGCGTAAAAAATGCTCCAAGCAAGGTAAAAGAAGGTAAAATGGTAAAAAATGATTTACTTTTCCCCTTTCTTATTCACTTTGTATGATATTTTAGGGCTTTAAAAGGATTTTTCACTTATTTTTACCTTAGAAATTGGATAATGCGTTTGCTTCTTGTGCAACGACAAGTGATGGATTGCTCATGATGGTGTTGAGTTGTGTTTAAGCTCTTTTCTCGACTTGTAAAAAATCCAATGAAAATATCGTCAAGTATTTTTCCCCTTTTGACTTGTTAAAGAGAATAAAAATGTGGGGTTTGCTTTCAACTCTTTTTTGACCCTAAAAACACAAAAATATTGTTAAGATCTTGTCATTTTGAACTCGTTAAAGGTTGTGAAACATCATTTATCTAGTATACGTTTACACCTTTTTCGGGTTGGGATAAACTATTTACGAAAAAGTACTCCTTGACTGACATGGTCAAGCAATTCTCTCAACTATTATTTTCTACTTTTTCACGCTCGAGAGACACAATGTACAAAAAGGGACCTTTTGGAGCTTTCTTTTCTGTGTCTTTTTCTAACTCTCTAAATATGAAAAAGATATTGGGTTGCACCTTTTTTGGACTCATCAAAAAATTAAACGACATTGGATTCATCACCATGACAAACATGAGCTTATCCTTCCTAGGGCTCATTAATATTACTAGGTCAGATTCATCCGAAGGATGGACTTACAGTGCAAGTACATGCTATCCCTTTCAAGCTTGTGATAAAAAATAATTGGGGTACCTACCAGAAATGGTGGGGGAAAATGGGAAATTCTATCAGTTGTGTCGGAAGCTCACTCTTGAACATGAAACTTCCTGCTTCGTGTTGAGTAAAGATATCCAAACTTCATCGTTGACTTTCCTGGGTTGGGTTGTTCTTTTCTTCCTTTCCATTTGATCTCTGCCACGTCATCATGACCTCTAATCTTATGAGTCCAAAAGCTTCCAAACTCCGGAGTCGTGTCGCCGATATGTTCAAGAGTTATCCTTCTACAGTTACACTCATTATTGATTATTTGTATCATCCATAATCATTACATCCCTTTGTCTCACGTCGATGATGTGGGATACATCATGGCCCTCCTTCAACAAGGTCACTTCCTATCAACTTCAGCACATTATCCACGAAGTTGGTCAAGAGACTCCTTTCTAGTAATTTAGAGATTTAATGCTCTAATGGCAAGTTCTTCACACTCGACAACAAGTTCACATCATTGGATTTCCATCGGGTGATTTCACAAGTGTTCAACTTTAGTTCCTTATTCAAATTCTGTGGATTATTCTGCTGTTATCTTGGGAGCCATTGTCATTATTGGTGGTTTCTCTCGCGCTTGTTAATGGTTCACATCATTGACTGGTAATCAAGCGACTTTCTAGCATGTTAAACTTCGACACATCTATTCACATGTTAGAATCTGTACTTTGATCGGGTCGGGTTGGAAGTGCAAGACCCTGGGCTTAGATTACTAAAGTCCAGGTTGAAAGGTGATGTGGCATGATCATGCTGATGTACATGTCACTTTCAGATGGATGGTTGCGATCATACCATGAGTTGTTATATGTGATCCTTCTCATTATTGGGTGGCTGCAACCATACCTTGGGTTCGATATGATCCTCCTTACTGGATGGCTGCACCCATACAATGGATCCATTTACATGATATTTCTCTGGATGGCTGCATCCATACCAGGATTCATGTATCATTTATCAAATTTTTCAGTGATGTATATGTATATATTCCTTCTTGCAGGTTTTCTGACTACCATCTCCGGTTCCACGCATCCACTTGTAGAGCATTTCACCCCTCACTATAGTTTGACCTTCACGCTTTAGGGGGCATTTGTTACACAAAATTTGTCACTATCCCTGTACTCCGCATTCCTTGATCCTGAAGGACCTCTATAGTGAACTCTATATGCTTTCCCATTATGAAGATCATGCCTTTACATCCATCTTCATGTGCAGAACATTCCCCTCTTCCATCATTTCCCAAGAATCTTCCTTTTCAAGTCTGGTGCTAGTGCTCCGTTCCTTCCCCGCGCCAATTTGCAGAGTTTGAAACTAGGCCTAGCACCGAACGACACAAGTGAGCTATTCACCACTTGCGCCGACCATCTTTTGGCAATCTTTTAAAAATGGAGTCGAAGTTTCCAGGTCTAGAAGCTTCGTGAACATAAATGTTCTAGATTTTTGGGTTGGATAGAGCCGAGAGAGTATGTTTGGGCTCCTTTCCCCTATTAAGATGGAACAAAACAAAGAGATAAGACCTCTCCCATCATAAGAGGAACCATCTCCCCTCCATAAAAGCTATATAAACTCCTCCTTTCAAGCTGAACTAGTCTTTTTTGGAGCTTGAATAGCCATCAAGATATCTATAGCTTTAGCCTTCTAGTTTATGTTTGTGAAGGGAGAATAGTGTGTTTGGTTTGGAACTAAAGGGAAGAAGCCTTAAACTTCCATTGTTGAGGCTAACCATAAGATGCTAGTACTGGTGTTGGAACCTGGGTACGTCGGAGGAGACCTGCAATGTCAAGGCTTTTGTTGTATTTCCTTCTGAGTTTTATATCAATACAACTACTGGTTTATTTCCTACATTGAGTGTCATATTACGTTTGATGGCTTAAGATTCCCTGAATTTTTAAGTAGATTGAATGTGATTGTATTATAGCATGTTTGTTGTTGTCTCTTATGTGTTTGTTTCAGGTGTTTGAATGGAAAGAACTGAAAGGAAGTTGGAACAAAGGAGCGAGATCACCATCAAGCGGATTAGTGTTCTAAGAGGTAGGCCTTATTATTTGATTCTACTCTAAGGAAGATTACATTAGGTTGTTCTATTTGCGGCTAGACCCACTCTTGGGCTAGAGGGATCACCTCTGTCTGTAGAGGAGATTTACCTACTCCACATAGGGCCACATGAGGAGAGCCATAGTGAAAAGGAAGTGTGGAACCTTCATAGATATTATATGGTAAACTACTATGGGAGTCTCCTTGGAATCATTGTTGCAAAGTATCCTACCAATGACACTATCAAGATTTTATACCTTAAGGAGTGGAGTTTATGCTCGAAGGAGAGAGTGATATCATTAGGAATTATATGTTGTAGTTACAGTTTTTCACACTTATTAAGAGCATGTTCTCCAATGCTCAACAACAATTGACAAAGATCACAATGATGTTATAGAAGCTTGAGAATTCCTATCATAGTACATTGTGAATGATGTTATTATTCGACCGCTGCATGAAACTATTGTAATGGAACGAAGAGATTATGGAACAATGTTGTATTTATTACATGTACAACATGTGATAGAGATCGAGGGCTTGCATATTTTATGCCACAGGAAAGCATGGTCAAGATCCATGGAAATGTATGTCAAGGATGCTTGCAAAGTGTTTGGAAAAATGTTTCAATGAGATGACGGTTTCACTGGTGAGATGTAGCCATGAAAATAATCTCTAAATAGAAGATTATGAGGCTCGAAGCATGTTAAGGTGAGAGGATTGTAACATAAATGTTGGAGCAATATAAACAATTTGTTATAATGGAGTCAAATTTTTAAATTGCATGTAAATATGCATATTGTTGTAAGACCTCGTAAGGCATGTGTAACCCTTGGAAATTTCTAGTAAAATCTAGTGTTAGAACTAGGTGATAAGGGGTGTGATAACTTGGGTGTAGACTTTGAGGGGTATAAGGGATAAGTGAATGAGGCTAACTCACTTGAATGATTTGGTCAAGGGAAACCCCAAGTTAAGGTTTAAGGGGGGAATTGTTAGGTAAAGTTGACTCAAGTAAAGAGTCAATGTTGATTAGGTCAGCAATAGTGGTTTTGTGCCCATGGATTCATGAATGAAGCCTTTAAAAGGCTAGGTGAAGACTCTATTGTAATCGGCCAAGGGATGCGAGCGATGAAGGATCACTTGGATGAATTGGCCAATGGTTTCACCAACGAATCTAATGGAATTCCCTTAGCTGGGATTTTTCTAGTGTTCATGTTTTCCCAAGGTAAACATCATGTTATGTTTGCATGTTTGATTTTTGCTGCTATGTTAATGTTTTCCTTAGTAAATTTGGTTTTATCTTTAGTTAATTTTTAATAGTATATTGGGTAGCTTATTATCTTGTCAAATTCCCTTCTAGTCTATAGACATAAGCTATGACTTTGACCCTACCTTTCCAACCTACTTTCCTTGGAACACATTCCAAGACTAATCATTGAAGGTTTCAAACCTTGGAATATGCTTGGAAGATTTATTAAAAGAATAGAAATTTAGGGATTGCCCTGCAAATTCAAGGATTAACCCATTAAATTTATAGATTTATGTGGCATAAGTTTGGAAATTCAATGATTGATCCATTGAATTTGTAGATTTGTATGGAAGAAGTTTGGAAATTTCGGGAACAAAGTCATTGGCTGCATCCCCTTGTTCAATGGATGACACGGGGGACATGACTTGGAGCCAGTTGGAGGGAGTTTCAAGTGATCAAGTTATTATTATCAATAAATTTGGATATTGTGCCCTATTGCTTAATATTTCACTGCCTAGAATCCCTGATACTAATAGAACCCACATTGTCCAACAATTAACAGAGATTGTAAGAGTTTGGGAGTGGTCAAGTGATGGATGAAGACATTAGGTATTTGGTGGTAGTTATACCCCAAGAAAAAATTGACATGAAACTGCTAACACTAACATAATATGACATATATGTCAATTAACATAGACCAAAAGTTTGCGGGATGACAATTAATAGATATGAACAATCAAGTATCGGGTATATGGTGGTCATTTATCAAGAGAGAAAGACTCTAGTAGTTAGGGTTTACTATCGATATATAATAATCCTAATACAATTTCTATGTGAAAAATATGGTGATATGGTATGTCCATGAGTCATGCCATGTGGCAAGTAATGTGGTAAACTGACATGGGATAATATTTCCATGTCTCGATCACGTGGCAACTGACTTAGTGAGAATACAAGGTATGGCATGGGTTATATTGCACAACAGGAAGCCAAGTGATAGGAAATGGCTAGAGGTGACATGGGTGAAAAACATTTAGATATTAGAATTTTATCCCATTTAGTCTTAAGTGTGAGGAGGTAGAGCATTGGTAGATCAAAACTTTGATATCGGGCTTTCCTCCCAATAATTTCGAAGCCTAATAAGAGCCTGATGTGGTAGATGTTGATGTGGTGAGTCAAAGTACACCCAAGGGGTTTCCATGTGTCAGCTATGTGGTTGGGGATGTGGTGAGGTGACATATCATTATGATGTGACACCAAGGGATATATGTGATGATGTAGCATGTTGTTGTCTTAGAAAGCACTGAAATAGATGAACAAGTGGATCTTGAAGAAGAACTCATTATGCCCTATGTGAAATAAAGAATCTTAACAAAAAAAAATTGAAACAAAGGAAGTAGCTATAGAAATATAAAGAGGAGTGTCATGATGCAACATCAAAGATGTGATAAATCCTTGAAGAAACAAAAAAGGTTATTATTAGCCTAAAGGTTCAATTACAAGAGGAAAAAAGATAGAAGAATTTTATGAGAGTCTAGTTAAAGGAAAAAGAAAAAAATTGCAAGAAGCTAGAAGCTAAAATTGTTTCCTTAAGAATTGAAATGGATAAGTCAACCTCTTAGTTGAATAGAGGCTTGAATTTTGAAAAGAATACTAACATATTAGATGGAATCGTCAGTTGTTAAGGTCAACATTCATTAAGACTGATCTTTTCAATGGTATGAATAAGAATAATCTTAAAGAAAATTCAAATTATTTGGAGAGAAAGCCACCGAAGAAAGTAAATGAATGAAAATATAAAAACAATGTTTATGTTCTCAAAATATCCATCTAAAATAAAGGCAACATGAATAAATAAAATGAAGTCCTACATAAACTTGACCTTTCTCACAACGACAACATTGAAGAATTCATAAGATCTTTTCCATCAAGGTGGTCTGCACAACTCGATACTAAAACTCGTTTATTGGTTATTGATTTTCAAGCAATCACTTTGGTCATAAAGCAATAGATTGTAGAGCACATGCAAAAAATAATAATGTATGGAACAAAAATAGAATTACTAATGGGTTTCCAAATAGAAATTATAATTTATTTTCCACCTTATTTGATTACAATGTTGTATGTTATGAGTGCAACAACATTGTCACATAACACATTTTTGTAGAAGTGGTATATAGAATCTCCTAGACAAAATAAGGAAGAAGACACCCTTACCAAATAATACACAAAATTTTGGAAAAAAAAGGGTTAAGAAGATCTAAAGAAGGAGAAATTTATGCTTGTACAAACTACACTTCATTCCGAAAACAAAGGAATCCAATGGTACATTGACAGTGGATTCTCAAGCTGCCTGACAGGTAACAAGAGAAAGTTCATGAAGTTAGTGAGATATTTGGAAATAATGCTACCGCAAGGATAGCTTGAAAAGGTACTCTTAGTCTCAATAATGGAAATAATAAAACAACAATATCATATATGTTGAAGGTTTTAATCATAATGTGTTTTCACGTAAGTAGAATGTGTGATCAAGGACACATTCTCACACTTTATTCTCAAAGTTGTGAGATAAGGAAGGCATGCAAAGGAAAATTAGATGCATATGCAAATAAAAAATAAAATAGTGTATATATTCTTAATGAGATAAAGGGAGAAAAATGTTATATGGGACTACTATATTAAATCTATTAATGACATATAAGAATGGGCCATATGAACTTTGATACTTTAGTGAAAATCAACACCAAAGAAGAAGTGAGAGACATGCTAAAGATTACAAAAACTTCAAACATTATTTGCAAGTAGTGTTAGCATGGGGAGTAGATAAGGACAAGATTCAAGAGAAATGAGTACTCAATAATGAAGCCACTAGGACATGTTCATACAAATATTTCTGGGCCTTCAAGAACACAAAGTCTACAAGGTGAAAATTACTCCATGCTTCTCATTGATGATTACTCAAGAATGACATGGGTTTCCTTCCTCAACGAAAATTAGACGCATTTGATAAGTTTAAAGCTTTCAAATTCTTATTTGAAAATGAAACTGGTTTAAAAATCAAGTACTTGAGATGAAATCAAGGAGTTGAATTTATCTCAAATGAATTTGAAGAGTTTTGTGAGTCTTGTGGAAACAATTGAATAAAGTGGTAGAAAGGAAGAACATAAACATACAAGAGATGGATAGAAAAAAGTTGGATGGATCAAAGCTATCGAACATGTTTTGGAGATAAGTAGTTAGGACCATAGTCTACATTTTGAATAGAGGGTAAATTAAATTCAACAACAACAAAACACTTATGAACTATGGAAGGATAGACTAGTAGCAGTCAAATACTTCAAAGCTTTCGGGAGAAAATGCTACATAAAGAGAGATGGTGAGGATTTAGGAAATTTTAACTCTAGAGTTGATGAAGGTATCTTTATTGGTTATTCATCAAGAGGTAAGGCTTATAGATGTTACAACAAAGCATTTAAAAAATTGTAGAAAGTATTAATGTTAAAATGGATGAAGCAGTTCCTTAAAATGAGAAATCACAAACAAATAAACATCCAGAAAAGACAAGTTGCAAGGAAGAAGAAGAAGAAGAAGAAGAAGAAGGTACAAAGATAACATCAAGATTCATCCATAAGAATCATTAATGAAAATCTAATTATTGGTGATTAAGATACATGAGTGCGGACTCGACAAAGATTAGCAAGTGTATCATAACATGCACATTTCTCCTTTCTATCTAAAATTGAGACTAATAATTTCGTAGAAGCTAGTGAAGACAAGCATTGGATTAATTCTATGGAAGAAGAGCTAAATTAAATTGAGAAGAGTGAGACATGGGAAATTGTTTCAAGACCAAAAAATAAAAATGTGGTCGACACCATGTGGTTTGTTTTTAGAAAAAAGTTCAGTTTGAAAAGATTATTCTCAAGTTGAAGGCATTGATTTTGAAGAAATATTTGCCCCCGTTGAAAGACTAGAACCTATCAAATTGTTTTGGCACTTGCAAGTTTCGAGAACTTCAGATTCTATCAAATAGAGGTCAAGTCGGCCTTTCTCAATGGAAATATAGAGGAAGAAGTATACATTGAACAATGAGAAGGGTTATTATTATCAAAAAATAAGGATCATGTGTGCAAATTGAGGAAAGAACTTTATGGGCTAAAGAAAACTCCTAGAGCTCAGTGTTTAAGACTTAACAAATATCTACAACAACAAGGATTCAAAAGAGGAATTATAAAAACTAATATCTACATCAAGAAAGAACAAGAAAATCAATCGATTATCATGGTATATGTATATGATATTATTTTTGGAGAGGGTATGAACAAAACATGCAAAGAGTTAGTAATGGAAATGAAAAAGGAATTTGAGATCTCTATGCTTGGTGAGCAATTATTTTTTCTTGGTTTAGAGATTTCTCAATCCAACAAAGTCATATTCATTTACCAAACCAAGAATATCAAGGAATAGTGTATATTGATTAGCATACCCATGGTCATAGGTTGTAAATTGAGGAAATATGATGAATCTTGAGAAGAAAATAAAACATTGTACAGGTCAATGATTGGAAGCCTACTATATGACAACATCAATGATCTGAAATGGAGCAGATTAGTAATGTTGTGCTAATTCACGATTCATAATAAAACTAATATGCTTATCATTTTCTTATCAAGTGCTTAAGGATTCACCATTTTTTGTTAATTAACTGATTTACATGAGAGTTTCTTATGTAAATGTTATAAACAATTTAACATAAAATATACGCTCAACAACAATAAGTAACAACAAAAAACATCAAAATACAACACACAACATAGAGATTTGATGAGGAGTTCACCCATCCAAGGCTATGTCTCCTTGGTCCAGCTTCCAATGCTTGGGCCTCTCCATTATGCTCAAAATTAAAACAAAAGTGTGCTTACAATGCTCAAATTCCTCTGAAACCTGACTCCATGAATTTAGCATAACCAAAAATGCCAGAATTGACTCTTTTTGCACCTAATTTGAATAAGAATTGAAGACGTTATGACTTCCCTTAGTTCTCCCACTATTCATTCTACAAAATGCTTCAAACCTGACAAGAACCCACAATTTCACACAAAAATATGCTAACTGAGTGAGAATTTTGCCAAGCGGCAGGCCATAATCCGTTGACACCGACTGCCTTATCGTAAATCACCATATGCAAAGTTATGCGGGCTTATGGTCTGTGAATAAGGTAGAAATGTGAGATTGTGATATCGGTGGACCCGACGGGAAATTAAACTGCAACCTACAACTTATTGCATCCGGATCCTTTCTCTAATACAATCGTGGAGTATTGTCAGCCTTTTATGTGCAAGACTCTACCCTATTTTCGATATGCGATTGTGATATCACATCGCAACCTGGTACCTGCTAGGGACCGATTCTCTGTAATGCCTTCCCTTCACTGATGTGAGATTGTGATCGCATCACAACCGGATACCTGTCGGGGCCAATTTCTACAATGTCTTCCCTTTTGCAAAGTGTGATTGTGATTTATCACATCACAACGCTGGCCTTGCTCGGGGCCGATTCTTTAACGTGACCCACCCACGACATGCGATTTGTGATATGCGGGGGCAATGGTGACCTACCATTTGGAACCTCCTCATTCGATGAAGGACCTTGCCACATCATCTAATCCTACCATATAATCAAGTAACATCTGAACTTTGACTTTCTCTAACTTTTGCATATGAGCGCAAATTTGAGTGTCGTTTGCATCGTTGGAATAAGAATAATGAGCTCTTTGATCTGAAGCTAAGTTTAACAAAATTATGACCCTTTTATTTTTTAACATAAACTTGAGTACTTGATCACTTCTCCCCACTAGAAGCCTTTTGGACCCTAAAAAGGATCACTTTCAATTTTTCAGTAGGTGAGGATACAGTTCCCTCACCTTTTCAACCTCTATCCATTTGGCATTTGATGGATTTGTACCTTTGAGACCCACTCGAAGCTAATCAACATCTCTCCTCTTTGATGACCTCATTCTTTTGTCAAGTATGGTGTCTTTCTGAAGCTCATCAAGAAATTCTTGAGAAAAATATTCAATTGATGGAATCTGTACACTTTCCCCTTGATCTTCAATCAAGGGAGGTTCATACAATCTAAAATTTTCAAAATTAACAATGGAATAAATTTTCATATATGAAGGCAAATCAAGCTTGAAAACATTATTACCAATCTTTTCCAGAATCTTAAATGGACCATAACGGATTGGTTTAAGCTTTTTACCTTCACCTTGAAGCCTTTCCTTGCTAATGTAAAGCCAAACTTCATCACCTACTTGAAACTGATGATCCACATGATGCTTATCATGCCTTGCCTTATACTTGCCCTGACTCTTTTTTAGTTATTCTTGAACTGTTGGGTGAATCAACTGAATTTTCTCAATGAATTTCTTTGCTCTGTCTATGTCGCTATGTCCATCTACATCTACATCTTTCTCAAAGATGAAATCCAAAGGAAATTTAGGCAAATAACCAAGACATGCCTCAAAATATGAAGTTAGAGTAGAAGAGTGTTTTTCTCGGTTGTAAGCATTCTAAATATAATGCAATGTTTCATCCCAGAACTTAGGATGTTTACTGCAATATCCTCTTAGCAATTGAATAAATGCCCTGTTAACCACTTCAGTTTGACCATTTGTTTGCGGATGGAAGGTTGTACTTTTCTTCAACTTGGTGTCCATCAAGTTCCATAAATTTGACCAAAAATTCCCAACAAATCAGGAATCATGATTACTTACAATATAAGTAGGTAATCCAAAATGAACCCATACATTTTGAAAGAAAATTTGAGCTGTTTCTTCAACTGTAATTTGTTTTTTACAAACCATTAATATGCACATTTTGTTGAACCTATCCACAACTACTTAAAAATAATCATGACCTTTTCTTGATAAAGGAGGACCTCCTACAAAATCCAAAGAAACACTCTCCCATGGATGTGAAGGCACTGGAAGTGGTGTGTACAATCCTAGTTTCCTATTACTAGGCATACTGACTACACACAATGAAAAACCTCTGATAAAACGTGACACACTTTCAAGCATACGAGGACAGTAAAAATACCACTGAAGGTTTTCCACTGTTTTACTTACACCGAAATGTCCAACAATAAGAGAAGTGGGAGCTTCCCTTATGACATTTAGTCTCTCACCCTGTGGAACACAAAGTTTTCCCAAAAGATAGAGTAGATTATCATGTACATGGTAGTTTAATTCCTCAACTTGGTGGCCTTGACTCAAGTTTGAATATACCTCTTGAAAATCAACATCATGTGCGTATTGTTCAGCATACATTTCAGGAAAAACATAATGATTGTTGAGTAAAATGGCTACATTAACAACTGGTGTAGAAAGTATATTAACAACTTTGTTATAAATACCTTTCTTATACCTAATTACCAAGTGGAATTGTTGTAAGAATCCCATCCAATGAAAGTGCCTTGATTGCTGCAATTTTGTTTGAGATTGCAGATTTTGCAAAGGTTGATGATTGGTGTGAATAATGGTTTCTTTTCCCATTAATTAATGATTCCATTTCTTAAAACTTTGCACCAATGCGTAAAGCTCATTATCATATGTAGGATAGTTAATAATAACACCATTAAAAATATCATAATGAAATGAAATGGGCTTACCATGTTTTAAAAGCACTGCACCCATGGCATAGTCACTTGCATCTGTTTGTATTTCAAATGGTTGTTTCAAATCCGACAATGCTAAAACTGGGGCTAAACTGATATTTTGTTTTAAAGCAATGAATGATTTTTATTGTTTGCCTCCCTGCTAGAAGACAACCTTCACGCTGGTCAAAGAATGTAGTGGAGCTACTATGAAAGAGAAATTGGCAATGAACTTACTACAGTGTTGCACTGATCCCAAAAAACTCCTTACTTTTGTGACTGATTTTGGTATTGGCCAATTCACAATGACCGAAACTTTAGAGGGGTCAATCTTCAGCTCACCTCCTCGAACTATGTGGCCCAAATATACTAAGGAAGTTTTCCGAATTCACATTTAGACATCTTCAAAAATAACTGTTCTTTTTTCAAGACATCCAACACTTTCCTCACATGCTTGACATGCTCTTCTCATGATTTGCTAAATATCAAAATATCATTTGAATAAAAAATAACAAACTCATCAAGAAAGGATCTTACAAGATCATTCATAAATCTCATGAATGTAGCTAGAGCATTGCAAAGACCGAAAGGCATAACTAGACACTCAAACAATCCCTGTCTTGTTTTAAAAGAAGTCTTCCAAGCATCCTCCTCAGCTATTCTAACTTGATGATATCCACTTCTCAAGTCTAATTTAGTCAAATATTTTACATTCTTCAATTGATCTAGCAAATCATCTATTCTGGGCAGTGGGTATCGATTTTTTATGGTAATTTTATTCAAAGCTCGATAATCTACACACATGCACTAGGTTCCATGTTTCTTGGGTACCAAAAAAATTGGTGAACCGCATGGAAAAGTAGAGAGATGAATTACACCTTTATCTAACAATTCCTGGACTTGTTTCTTAATTTCTAAACCTTCCATAATTTAAATTCAATGCATACCAATATTTGGGATTCGACAGTCTTGCTGTAGTTGGATTTCATGATGAATTCCCCTTTTTGGTGGCAATCCCTTTGGTTCTTGAAACAAATCTCCATATTTATTGACCACATCAACCAATTCGGCCTTCAACTTCATGTCATAGCCTGCAAAGGATTCACATTCCATGTCATTCTTCTGCTTGATCATAAGGAGCACGAGATTCTTGTTGGAATTGACCAGTTGCTTCATTTTCCCTATGCTTGCTAAAGATAGATTGATATTTCTACGATGGGCTCTCACAATATACTCCACTCCATCTTTGAACAAATGATATTTGTTCTCAAATCTATGGGAAACGGATTTCTCGTCATACAGATATGTGCTTCCCAACACAATTCCAGAAATATCCAGTAGCACTACATCTAATTCGACTTCATCAACAAAATTTGAGGTAATAGCAAACTTGAAAACACATTTCCTTTTGACCTCAAGATTTTCATCCTTGGTTATCCAATCCAACGGATATGGTTTATGATGAGGCATGGTTTTCAGATTCAACTTCTTGACTAAGTCTGTAGAAATTAAATTTGCATGAGATCCACTATCAAACAACGTATCAATCTTGGTGTGTTTGGAAATAACTATGATATGGAATAGCTCAATTCCATTTTCTTCATTTGAACCATTGTTCAAGTTATTTGTTGCGCTGGTGCTTGCCACAGAGTCCTCTTTGCTTATTTTTTTCCATGGATTTGCCTTTAGTGACTGTGGCTGCAATCTTTGTTTCATCGCTCGAGTCAGAACCTAAGTCTTTTTGTACAACAATGTTTGTCTTCTATTTCCCTTTATTGTTAAATTCCTTCGGTCTTAATTCAGGATGAAGCTTCCAACAATGTGCTTTATCGTGGCTTTCTTTGGAACAATTCTTGCACATGGGTTTCTCCCCTTCTTTCTTACCATAAACATTTGTCTTCTGCTTTCCTTTAGATATCTTTCCTTTTTCACCACTCTGAAATGGTTTCTTCTTACCTTATTCTTGTACACTTTTCCCTCTTTCTTCGAGGTGTGTAGCTTGAACATAGACCTCATCAAGATTCGTGGGATTAAACATAAGAATGGTGTGTCGAAGATAGCTATAAAATCTTCCTATCTATTTCAACAGTATTTTGTGACTGCAAGTCTACTCCTAGCATAAGAGCTCTTCTCCTAAACTCCTGAGTATACTCTTGCACATTTTGACCTTTTAACTGTCTGAAATTTTGCCAATTGATGATAGCCTTTTACATATGAGCTAAAAGGTAGAATTGTCTTTTTATAGCGCCAATGAAATCAGAACAAGCAATAGAGATCTTACCATGTTTTTTGATATCATCTTGAGTCCTTGTTTCCCACCAAATCAGTGTTGCACCCTCCATTCTCAATGAATCCAATTGAATTTTGATATCGTCCTCTTGAAGGTTTTCAATCCTGCAATATACATCCAACTGACGAATTCAATTATCAAGCTTCTCTGCATTCACTTCACCATTATACATGGGAAACTCGAATTTAACATCTAGTTTAAGTAGAGGTGATTTTCCAGCTCCTTTTCAAGAATTATGATGAGTATGAGTAAGGGTTGTATTAGTGGAAGAGTTTGAAGACGAAGAAGATGGTGGAGAGGGTGGAGGTTTGTCTCCATTCCCATTACCTCCTCCTGAAGAGCCTTCTCCTTTGGGAGGTTTGGAACTTTCTCCTTGCAACCTTCTTTTCCTTTCTTCATAGAGGACCTTCACCATCTCTATCATATTAAAGAAATCCTTTTTGAAGGTCTTCTCATCTTTTGTCATGTTTGTAGGTTCTCCTTCATGAGACATGATCTCTGGAGTCTCTGGAGTCTCAACTACAACTTCCGGCTGAACTAGTGTTGGAGATTGTGGCAATCTTTTTCTTCTTCCCCTTGACCCAACTTCAGGGCTTCCAACCAAATTTCCTTCTCCTCTTTTGAGTTTTAACCTTGTTAGCATGACACAAAACTAGCAAACAATACTCCTTCTTTTCACAAGAAAATATAGTAAGCAAAAAGTGCTTTGATACCAACTTGATCTGAAAGGGAGTAGATTAGTAATGTTGTGGTAATTCCCCATTCAGAATACAACCCAAGATGCTTATCATTTTCTTATCATGTTCTTAAGGATTCACCATTTTTCTTAATTAACTGATTCCCATGAGAGTTTTTTATGTAAATGTTATAAGTAATTTAACATAAAATATATGTTGAACAATAGCAAATAACAAAAAAGAACATGAAAATATAACACACAACCCAAATATTTGATGAAGAGTTCACCCCTCTTGGGCTACGTCTCCTTGGTCCAGCTTCCAATGCTTGGGCCTCTCTATTATGCTCAAAATTACAACAAAAGTGTGTTTACAATGCTCAAATGCCTCTGAAACATGTCTCCATGAATTTAGAATAGCCAAAACTGCCAGAATTGACTCGTTTTAAACCTAATTTGGATAAGAACTGAAGAAGTTATGACTTCCTTTAGTTCTCCCACTATTTATTCCACAAAATACTCCAAACCCGACAAGAACCCACAATTGCGCACAAAAATTTGCTAACTGAGTGAGAAGTTTGTCGAGTGGCAGGACATAATCTGTCAGCATCCATTGCCTTATTGCAAATCACAGTCGGTGGAGTTATGCAGGCTTATGGCTTGTGAACAAGGTGGAAATGTGCGATTGCGATATCGGTGGATCTGACGATAAATTAAACTGCAGCCTACAACTTGTCGCATCCGGATCCTTTCGCTAATCGCAATCGTGGAGTACTAACAGTATTTTATGTGTAGGACTCTGCCTTGTTTGCGATATGCGATGCGATATCGCATTGCAACCTGGTACCTACCAGGGGCCGATTCTCCGTAATGCCTTCCCTTTGTCGATGTGCGATTGCGATCACATCACAACCCGATACCTGCCGGGGCCGATTTTTGCAATGCCTTCCTTGTTGCGAAGTGCGATTGTGATTTATCGCATCACAACCCTGGCCTTGCTTGGGGCCGATTCTTTAACATGACCCACCCAAGACATGTGATTTGCGATATGCGGGGGCCAATCGTGGCCTGCCACTTGGTGCCTCCTCATTTGCTGAAGGACCTTGCCACATCATCCAATCCTGCCATGTAAGCAAGTCAAATCTGAACTTTAACTTGCTCTAACTTCTGCATACAAGCTTGGATTTGAGTGCCGTTCACACTGTTGGTATCTGAATGACGAGCTCTTTGATTTGAAGCTAAGTTTAATAAAATTCAGACACTTTTATTTTTTAGCATAAACTTGAGCACCTAATCAATCAAAGCCATACATTATGCGACTAGTAGGATTGGTTGAATAGTCTCAAGATGCATCAAAATAAACTCTATTGCAAGTAGTGAAAAGAAGATTCCTATCTAAAGGGAACCCTTCAATTTGGCTTGTGGTACTCAACAGGTGAATATTTTACTCTAGTAGCATATATGGATGAAAATTGGGTAGGGAGTGCTAGATGATAGGAAAAGTACAAGTGGAGGAGCATTACTTCTGGGTGATAATCTAATGTCCCGATTAGTCAATAAACAATCTTTAGTTTCTTTATCCAAAACAAAGGCCAAGTATATATCATTAGCATCATGTTGCACACAAGTTCTTTTGATGAAGAAAACACTTAGAGATATTAAGGTAGAATATGATCATCCAATTTAAATACTTTGTGACAACAAAAGTGCAGTAAATATTTCAAAAAATCATGTTATGCACTTGAAAAGAGAGTACATCCTTATCAAGTATCATTTCTTAAAATAACAAGTAGCAGAACAAAATGTCAAGTTCAAATATATTGCCACCATAGACTAGATTGAAGATAGTTTCACAAGACCTCTTCCCAAAGAGACATTTGAAAATTTGAGACAACAATGGGAGTAATATCTATCTCATCACTAATTTATTAAGGAGAAGCACAAGTTCAAGGAAAGCCTTGGTGGATTATGTGTTTCATTGCGGGATTGCCATGAATGACGAAGAGGGAGATTATGGAAACAATTTTGGTCATCGATGTCAAAGGGATTATATTATTGATAGTATATATAAGTATCCAAGTATATTAAAAAATGTGTCCTTTTGAAAAAGGAGTCGTCAAAAAGTGAAATAATGGTTTCAAACCCATGGTATATGAAGCTCATGGCATTTGAAAAAATGAAATAAAAAGGGAATTAATTATTTAATTAATGAATTGATGTCACTTTTTGAATTAACATGTCTTTTAATGAAGGGTCATGATATCATATAAAATGATAAATCTTTGGAATGAAAATGTATGTGAACAAAAATGCAGTTTGTGGAGTCAACAAGTCATCCTGTCATTTTCTATATAAATTTTTCATGGGCTGCTTCAAATAGTGAAATATTGGTCATATTGAAGAGAGTTAAGGGGAACATATGGTTAAAATTTTAGATTTTGGTTTGCTATGATTTTGGAAATATAGGTTGTGGAAGTCAACCTTTGTGATTGGTCTAGAAATCTACCTCAAACGAGCCATCTCAAGATTTTTGCTATAACTTGTTTTCTACAATGTTTCATGCCATCAAATTTTTAGGAGATAGAGGTGACATATCTCAGTACATGTGGTAAATGTTTTGGAAATTGGTTTGCTATATTTTATGATATATTCCCTTTGGAAGTTAGGGTTCATGAATGTTCCTAATATGAGTTTTAAATAGGGCGGGTTGGAATTTTCACTATAACATATTTTTTTAGATGTTTCAAACCATGAAATTTTGAGGAGACAGAGGAAATATCTTTAAGTACATGTGATCAAAATTTTAGACATTGTTTCATTACAATTTATGAGATATTCCCTATAGAAGTTTGGGTTCTTTATTGCTCCTCAAATCGGTTTCAAATATGTCGACTTGGAATTTTTTTTATAACTTAATTTTTTGGGACTTTTCATATTGTAACTTTTTTAGAGATCTAAAGAGGCATACATAAGTGCCTTAGGTAAAAGTTTCATAATCATTTTTGAAAAATCGAATATGTGACATGTTTTAAAAATTCATTCTTGGGATGATACCAAAAAAAACAAGCTTTGGGAGACTTGTCATAAATTTCATTTGGAGATTCAAATTTTAGTTGGACTTTATGAAAGCCGAAGTATTGCGCAGACTTAGTGAATATAGAAAGAACAATAAAACTTGGTGAAGCTAGAAGCAACAAGTAAACCATGTGAAGGAAAAAGTAGGAAGCAGAGTTAGTGAGTACACAAATCAATACACATTACTCCATTTTCTTAGCTTTTAAGAGTTAATTGAGTAAAGAAAAAGTTAATTGAGTTCCTTTTCTCCGCAATTGGCTATGGGCAAATGGATAAGCAATAATCCCTTCTCTCATATTTGAAGGGTTTAAACAATATTAATACTAAAAAGATGTTTCATAGAAAAAATTTCCGATGAAGTATTGGCTTGGTTTGGATTTACGCGATGTTGGATTGATTTTAAATTGCTTTAATATAAAGGAGGAAAATTAAATAAATGGTTTCATAATAAATCTTTTTGATGAGGTGTTGGCATCGTTTAGTTTTCAGTTCACATTTCACCTATAGGGTAGATTTGAAACGATGTTGGGTTGATTTCATTTTTGCTTTAATATGAACGAACAAACTCAATTGACAACCATAGGCTTAGGAGTGTAACTTAAGAACTAATGGGTGTTTCTAATCTTAATCTTAATATTAAAAGCTTATGGATGTCTTTTTATTTTAATTTTAATATTATAACAGTACGATGTTATATTCATAAGATTAAACTTGGAATAAACATGGAATTTGGTTTTAAAGTTATTTAGAAATTTTATGTGTTTAAATTTGATAGTGTCTTTTTATATGAAGAGTCGATGTTCCCCATTGATTTTATATAAAATAAAAAGTGATAAACATGAGATTTATTATATATGATAAAAAGTATATTGAGAATCTAAGACAATGTTGGTGGGGTTAAGATGGATTTCAAATACAATTTTTTCTTTAGAAGAGGATGTATGATTGTATGTTATCTAGAAACATATATGTTAACTTAAAAAAAAACAAGGTAGTAGGGAGATTAATGAAAGTTGAGATGCAAGAGTAGGGATATTAATGAAAGTTGAAATGAAAGAGTAGTTAAAAGAGAGTTTCTAACTAAGATGGGATGGACATTGAAAAATTTAGGTAGAATTGAAAATGAAAGACATGAAAAATGCAAAAATGTAACTTAATGTTTATTTGATGAGCAAAGGGAATTTTATAAGATAAAGACAAATGCGATTGTGGACATTTGTTTTACTACTAGAACAACCACATTAATAAATGTGGTTGATAAATGAAGATAGGTGTATATTGACCACATTTATAGATACACATCAATGTAGAATATTGTATATGAACTGATACATTTATATGAACCACATTTATAAATACACATCAATATATAATATTTTATATGAACTTATACATTTGTATGAACATATACATTTGTATGAACATATACATTTATATGGACCACATTTATGTTTATAATACTAAAAGCCCATTCTCTTGGGTTTATAATGGTAAAATATGGAGGTATTATAAACCCTACGGAATAATATTAAATCTTGAGAATTAGTATTAATAACAAACCCTTTCAATAATAATATACCTTGGGAATTTTATCCTAAGCGATTGGCATTATAAATACAAGGGAATAATAAACCCTCGGGGTTGATACTAAAACCCCAAACAATTATAAACCCAAGGGAATAATATGAACCGAAGGGATAATAAACCCAAGGAATTAATGATATAAATCCTAGAGTTTATATTAATCCCTTGTTTTTTACTCTTCATGCCTTCAGTTTATAAACCCTTTAGGGTTTAGAAACCCAAGGGATTAATACTAAAAACCAAAGGGAATATAACCCTAGGGTTTTTAGTAATAATCCCTTTGCTTAATATTATTGCCTTAGATTTTATAATTTCTCAGGGTTTTAGTATTAACTTCTTAGGTTTATTATATGAAATCCTTGTGTTTATGAATGTAAGGGTTGATATTCACAGATTCAACCATGATTTCCCATGGTCAACCATGGTCCAACGTCGCATTGTGAAATAATTGTCTGAAAATGAAAATCAACCATTGTCAACCATGCTCAACCATGTTTATTTTAGGGCCTATAATGTATTTGTTAGTTTTTATGTACATTGGGTTCATAATATTAATCCCTATGGTTTAATATTATTCCCTTAGGCTTTTAGTATAAAACCCTGCGAATATGAACCCTTACATTAGTAAACCCAAGCGATTGATATTAAAAACTCTTCAGAATAAGAAACCCTAGGGTCAATACTATAACCCTAAGATATTATAAATCCAAGGGACTAATATTCTTAAACCCAATGAGCTAATACTATAAATGCAAGGTATATAAACCCTTTGCTGACCATGATTGAACTATGAATAATATTAAACCCAAGGGAAATATAAACCTATGAATAATATTATACCCTATGAATATCAACACTTAGATTAATATACCAAAGGGATTGATAATATAATACCTAAGGGGTTAATACTAAAAACCCAATGGAATATAAACCCTAGGGTTTTTACTAATAATCCCTTTAGTTAATATTATTCCCTTGAGCTTATAGTCCCTTGGGGTTTTAGTATAAATCCATTTGGTTTATAGTAAAAACTGTAGCGAATATTAAACTGAAGCGAAAAATATTAAACCCAATTGATTTGTATTATAAACCAAAGACATAAACATTCAACCCCTTAAATAAACAGGTTTGAGTAGAGTTCACCACTGTAGTTTTTCGACAACATAAGCATTTTTACAATGCACAACTTGGTTATGGTAGACTATGGTTGACTATGGTGACTATAAAGCCAAGGGGTTGGAAAAAATCCTTCTCTTTACATTATCAATCAATTGGGTTAGTAAAAATGTAATAAAAGTATTACTACTATAGCATTAAAAACCAAAGCAAATAAAAGTAAACCCAAGGAAAAAATATTATAAACCCAAAGATAAATATTATAAACCCTTAAATGAACATGTAAAACCTGAAATATTTGCACAATCCTTCAAACACTAAGAAATGTTGGCTCGTAACAAATGGATGACTTGCCAAATATGATGGAGCTCAGCAGGGACCACGAGATGGCTCCAAGTGAGGTAGGAACGGAAGACCATGAACCGCAGGAGATTCTACAGAGGGAGAATTTAGACCTAGAAAATTTTATGGAGCAGGGAATCATGAAAGGGGTTGAATCTTTTCCAAAAGCTCGGTTTGACAGGGTTCAGCAGCTCTTCCTCTAGAGATCACAAAAAAAGTGCTCTGGAGTCAAAAGAAACCATGACAACCAGGAGAATAGGGGAGTGAAAACGATGGAAGATACACCGATGATTTCTACAAAAGCACCTGGGTAAGAAAAGAGGAAGTAAGAAACAGAATGAGCTACTGTTCAAATGTGGAAAACTTGTCATTAACTCAGGTAAGATGAAGGATCTTACCAGTTACTCCTTTAAAAACCTTTCTTAATGAAGCTTACAACCTAGAACATTAGGGGTCTAGGAAGTAAAAGGAAACAAAGAAACTTTAGTAGTCGAATAAAAGAAGAAAAATCAGATATGATTTTTATTCAGGAAACCAAATGTTCGATGGATAAGATCAGAGAGATACATAGAAAATGGTTAATCAAGTATGAGTATCTAGAGGTAAAAGTAGATAACTCGGTGGGGGGGATTCTCACTCTATGGGATCCTCAAAAACTTGGAATCCTGGATGCTGAAGGTTCTAGGAATTATCTATCGATGGTGATTCAACCTTTGGGGGATAAGGAGATCTACATGATTACTAATGTATATGGCCCTCAAAAACTAGAGGACAAACTAAAGCTTCTCACATCCCTTGAGGAACTGAGGGAGAGATATCCTAATATGCCTTGGATTCTGGTAGGGGATTTCAATATGATCAGATCTCTTACAGAAAAAAAGGAGGTACAAGGAAACTAGGTAGGAACTCCATTGCCTTCCAGAACATCATAAATAACATGGGGCTAGTGGACATAGAAACAACAAATGGAATTTTTACTTGGAATAATAAGAGAGGAGGCGCTTCTCGAGTTGCCTCTAATTTAGACAGATTCGTAATCTTTGAGGAGCTCCTTATCAAAGGCCTTGATATGACAGCTTTAATCCTTCCCTTCGGAGGCTTGGACCACTGGCATGTCTAGATGGAAGCTTCATTTACGGGTACACGATGAAACAAACCCTTTAGGTTTGAAAATATCTGGCTATCTCACCCTGATTTCACCAGCAATATTGATAAATGGGGGACGGAAGATAGGTCCATCCAAGGCACTAAAATGTTCATACTGTAGCAGAGACTCAAGCACATCAAATCTAGGATTAAAGATTGGAATAAACAATAGTTTGGCAATATTTTTAAAGCCAAAAAAGAAGTTGAGAAGAAAATCCAGGCGATTAATCAGATCAACATCCTAGAGGGTTTTACCGAGGAAAGGCAAATTCAGGCTGATTCTCTGTAAAACGAATGGGAGGATCGATGCTTGCAAGAGGAAATTTTATGGAGATAGAAATCGAGGGTGTAGTGGATTAGAGAAGGAGAAAGAAACACAAAGTTTTTTCATAGATCAACTTTGGATCATAGATCTCATAACATAATTTCTAAACTCAAAGATTCTCAAGGAAATGAACTTGTCTCACACATAGAAATAGAATCTGTCCTACTTCAGCACTTCAGTAGCATAGTAGAGGAGCCTCTGGTTGACAGATCTTGGTTCATTAAAAAATTCATGAAGTTCATTCCTAAACTTGTAACTAGGGAAGACATCCACAATCTCAACAGGCTAGTGTCTGAAGAGGAGGTTAGTGAGGTCATCAATGAGATGCAAAACGGGAAAGCTCCTGAACTTGATGGTTTCAATGTGGATTTTTTCAAAGGTCGCTAGAAAACAGTCAAACAAGATATCCTTGAGTTTGTGGAAGACTCTAGAAGATATAAAACTATTTTGAAAGCTCTTAAAGCCTCGTTCATAGCTTTGATTCCAAAGCAGGAAAAAGCTATGACACCGGATAGATTCAACCCATAGCTTTATGTAATGTGGTGTACAAAATTATCTCCAAGGTGATTGCTAATAGAATAAAGCCTCTTCTTCCTGCTCTCATTTCAGAGGAGCAAACTGGTTTTGTGGAAGGAAGACAGATTCTCAACAACATCATACAAGCACATGAGGTGGTACACTCTCTTAAGAGCAAGAAGCAAGCTGGTATGATAATGCAACTGGACCTAGCGAAGGCTTGTGATAAGCTAAGTTGGGCATACATCAAGGAGGTGTTAATAGCTTATGGATTCGACCACAACTGGATAAGATGGGTTATGGCCCTTGTATCCTTGATTAGTTTCTCAATTCTGCTTAATGGATCTCCCTATAGAACCTTTATACCTTTTAGGGGTCTCATACAAGGGGATCCGCTCTCCCCCTTCCTTTTTGTTCTCATGATGGAAGGACTAGGTAGAGCGATCAAAAAAGAAAATGGTGAAGGAAGAATTCAGGGTCTGAAACTTACCCCAGATGGGGATGCCTCTACTTATCAACAATTTGTGGATGATACATTGTTGCAGGTCATTCCTACAGTCAAAGAAGCTAGAGCATTCAAAAAAATCCTGGATGACTTTACTTTGGTGGCCAGTACTGAGGTAAGCCTTGAAAAATCAAAAGTTTTCTTTTTCAATACCGACATTGCTATTCAGAGGAACCTCACCAGAATTCTAGGGTTTCAAAGGGCTTAGTTACCTTCCAAGTACCTTGGAATGCCTCTTACTCACAAACCTCTGAGTAAGGGATTGTGGTAACCGGTCACCAATAAAATTCATGATAAAGTTAGGAAATGGACCTGCAAGTCTTTGAACTTGGCAAGGCACCTTGTGCTTACTAAGGTTGTCCTGCAGGCTATACCCATATTCATGTTTTCAGTTTTCCTTGCTCCTAAAGGTGTCATACAACAAATCAGAAGTATTTAAAGAGATTTTCTTTGGGGCAATGGGAAGAGAAATAGAAGTGGGTGTTGGTAGCATGGGACAAGCTCTGCACCTAAGGCCCATGGAGGTTTGGGGCTTCATGACCCTAAAACCTAAGCAGAGTCTCAGGAGAAAAATTGTGGTGGAGGTGGCACAAGGAATCGGCTACTCCTTGGGCCAAGTTGTGGAAGCAGAAATATGCAAGAAATTGGCAGGAGAGGGATCATATCAGAATGTCAGGGCTCATCAAGGGTTCCCACATATGGAACCTTGCTTGGGAGAATAGAGACATGGTCCAGAGGCATAGTTTTTGGGAGACCAGAGCTAGTAACCTTGCTCGGTTTTGGGAGGATAACTTGCAACAGGAACCAAATCTGTTTAGAGAAGAACTAACCGCTCTTAAAAATGACATCGATAACAAAGGTTTACTCGTGGTAAGTGAATTCTGGGAGAAAGAAAGGGACAATGGAAAATGGTGAATATGGAAGAATCATGGATACAGTGAAAAGAGCCCTTTGAAAGCCCAGGTAGACTCCCTTGCTCTTGACTTGGAGAAAAGGAAGATTTTAGTGTCTTCCTCGTCTGACCAACTGAGATGGGGTCGAAACACTGAAGGTACTTTTAACCTCAAAGAAGATAAATGCATAGCCATAGGTTTTGATTATCCAAACCCTGAAAAGGTTTGGAATAACCTTTGGAAGAACTCACAAGGGATGAAAGTCAAGTTATTCATGTGGTTAGTGCACCAAAAGAAAATTATCACTTGGGAGAATCTTTTAAAAAGGGGTTTTGTTGGCCCATCCAAATTCCATCTATGTGGCTTACAGGAAGAAATGATGGAGAATTTACTAAACCTCTGCCCCTTTACCTCTACTTTGTGGGATTGGGCGGCCTTAGTTTTCAGGAAAACTAACAGAGACAGGCTCAACATCACCAACACCTTGAAGATTTGGAGGAAAGATTTCTTTGGTAATGAAATCATTAGCAAGGTTTGGACTCTGCTTCTGGGCTTTATTATATGGGATGTTTGGAAAGAACGCAATGGCAGGATTTTCAAAAACAAAAAAGGCTCAACCTAGAACATTATTGCCCAAATTCTAAGACAGATCAAAGAAACAATAAGAGCCCTTTTGTGGAAAATTCTTGAGGACCCCCCTTCAGCTCAGGAGGCTCGCATACTGAGGCAGTTGGATCTCCACTCTCTGGTGCCCCTTAGAACTGTTAAGGGAGGGAGTAAAACAACTACTGGCAAAGATTTCTGGCAGCCTCCTACTCATGGATTTTTGAAGATCAATATAGACGAGGCCTCTAAGGTCAACCCACGGATGGTTGGTTTTGGAGGTGTCTTAAGGGATTAATAGGGGAGCGTAAAGGACATCTTCCATAGTCATCAGGGGACTGCCACAAATAACATGGTAGAGCTAATGGACTTGGAACAATGCCTAGAAAGCCTGGATGAGTTAAATTTACACAATGCCATCATTGAAGCTCACTAAGAATTGGTCATTAATGCAACAAAGAAAATGTGTACTAGAACGACACCTGGAAAAGTGTTGAAACACTGGAGGCTCTCGCAAGTATTTCAACATATTCATTCTCACTTGCGAGACCTGAGAACCATCAATTTTGTTCATGTGTGAAGGAAAGCAAATTTTTTAGCTGATTGGATGGTGAATGAAGGCATGATGTGCAAGGAGAGTCGTATCTGGTATGACAGGGATTCTATACCCTTTGGTAAACTGAGGGATGATTGTTATCAACAGGCGGCAAAAGACATGGAGTGCTTCTAGATCATGGAAAATAAGTAGGAGGGAGACTAATTGGTGTGGGCAAGTGCGAGAGTCCTGGAACCTGGATAAAGTGCTGGCGTGTTTCCATAACCGTCAATCCTTTTGTAATTACTTTCGCCTTAGCCAACTATGGTAGTTAAGGATGTATTAAACAACGTGCTCATTAATGGGCCGCAGACCATGGGTTTTGTTGGCTTTTGACATTGAATGGATATCGGGTCCAAAATTAAGCGGAGGTTAAGGGGTTGAGTAGACCTGATTTCTTTTTAGACCAAGACTATAATCTAGACCGGGTCCGGTTTAGCAGATAATTACCGCATATGTTTCTGAAGCGACATATTGTGGACTATCAGATTTAAAGGGTTCAGATCAACGACGCAGGATCAACATGCAACTCGTTTGATCGGAGGGAGTATCCACCATTCGATTAAGGTTAGCTCGACAGTGGATCTCGGGTGTTCGTGGTTGATCGGAGTAAGTTTCTACCGTCCGATCAAAGGCTTGATCGATGGTGGATCTTGGTAATTCTTAGTGATAGAAGTGGGTTTCAACCATCTGATAGAAAATTTGATCAACAATAGGGCTTGTTGGTTAAGATTTGGGGAGATGGAGCAGAAAGACTTGAAGGAGAAGAATTGCGGAGGGAACAACAGTCTGTTCGCTTAGTAATTTTGCCCGTAGGGCTGGTGTGGTTTTGTATGTAAGGTTTTTGGGTTTTGCTAACTCGATTGTTTGATGTTTTTCCAACCGGTCTGTCTTTGGTTGGTCTTTACAATTGTAAAGATGTGTACATTATGTAATCTTTGTTTAGTTAATTGAAGGTTCCACTCTTACTTGACCAAAAAAAAAAATGTTGGCTCGATAATAGCTTGGGGTTAATAAACCAAAGGATTTAATAATAACCCCGCATGTTTACAATATCAGTACCATGAAAAAACCTACTATGAAAAAATCAAGAATCAAATAAAATGGACATAGAACAAAATTCATGGCAACAATAATGACAAGGAAATTGAATTTCCTGACTTTTTAACTTAAAAATAAAAAATGTATTGACATTTTATTGAAATTTTTATATAGATAGAGATTTATTTCACATCTTTGAACATGTACAAACTGCTAAAGAAAAAATGATATTCAAATACTCAATGATAACGCAACTATTTCATGCGATCCTCTTCCAAAACACACCCTGGATGGTGACAAAATCAACACTAGCTCAAATCAACAAGATAATGGTCACGTTACTTAACGCTCTCCAAACAATCCCTTCTAGTTTTCCTTTGAGCTTCTCTTACATGCAAATGATACAACGTTTGAACATTTAATTTCATTACATACAAGACACGAATATGCTCATCAACAAAAGGAGGATGGAATCCATGTTTTTTATCTAGCCTTTTGCGAATATATGAAACAAAACTTAAGGTTGCAGTAATAGATTTGATCACTTCAATGTAATAAATATCAACATGGTTGTCCATATCTGCATTTCAATCATAGAAAGATAGGAAAAAATTGGTAGATAAACAAAGAAAGAAATAGAAAATAACTTGAGTTTTTTCATTTTTCTATTTTCTATAACGACAATAAAATTCAAACTATGGAGAGAAGAAACCAAAAACGACATTAAAATTATGCAACAAATGTATATAAACCCCTATATATTTTCTTCAAAAGAAAAATAAACATAATGGCCATAAATGTAAGAGCATTAACAAAAAGAAGAAAAGAGAGCAGAAACAGGTTAAATTAAATCAATCAAACAACCAAAACACTACTAGTAGATCAAATACCCATGCTATATTTTAAAAACACTCAATTTTTTACTTTTTCAATCAACAAATATATTCAAGTGATGAGAAAGAAAGAGAAAGAAATTATCACGCTGCATAAAAAAAATGCAAGAAACAACAAGAATTATATAGAACTATTCATATTTTTCTCAAAGCCATGCAAAAACACTAAATCATTCAGTAATTGTCATGATGATGGATGCTTGTTGGGATTTGAAACATTGACAAGTATGATCATTACTGTGGGTACTCCAAGATTCAATTAAAATCAATGAACCACAGATGCTTGAAATCCAAAACACTAAACCATTCAAACAATATTAAACCCTTGAAATATTAGTCAAAACATAAATAAATGTAACAAATTGATAATATAAAACAAGGTATACAAAACCGTACAATAAATATCAGAAATGCTATGAAATAATTAAGGAAAGGGATCAATAGTAAAAACACAAGGCATTGTAAATTCAAGGGAAATATGTCAAACCCAAGGGACAAAGATTACAAACCCAAGGTATATGAACCACAG
>APFE031112437.1:0-10423 GCA_000404065.3 Pinus taeda | reverse complement strand
AATGATTGCATGACCCTTGGACTCCCTTTCTCTATTTTTTTTGTATTTTTCATTTTATTTTTCTGGGTGGTTTTTGATGGACACAAAGGTTGGCATGGTCATGAGTTGGTGTTGGGTGAGAGATGGTGAGGTATATGCTCCCTTATTTCAATATAAAGTAGGTATACATCATCATTTTCTAATTGGAATTTCATTCCTGTAGTGTTTTAGGACACCTTGTAGTACTACATGAAACTTTGTAGTAACCACAATAAACCCTATAGAAGTTAGAAAACTGCATAAAAATCGGTTTTTGATGATTGTAAGTGAGCATGGATGATGGAGACATAGTAAGCATGGGAGATGTGAAGTGAATGGAGGAAGAATGGGGTGATGCTTGGCTTGCTATCCTCTTAACTCTGAGTCCTTTGTTTCCTTTAGAAACCTGCAAAAATCACAAAATTTTATTAGTGTGCAAGTTTGAGGTCCCTACCATGGAATTTTATTTCTTTTCTTTTCTATTTTTCTTCCTTTTTTTTGAAAGACACACAGGTAGTCTTGAAGGAGGTTTTCAATCGGCCTACTTGCCCTAGGTGCCTCAAGGGATGTTTTCACCCAGGCATCTTTTTATTTTCCTTTTTTTCGCTCTTGTGCTACCTCAAGGAGGATTTCAACCCAAACATTGGCCTCAGGTGCCTCATAGAGGTTTTCACCTAGGTGCATTATTATTAATAATTTTTTTTTTTACCTTTTTTTCAAAAATGAAAACAATTTTCAAGAATTTGGTGAGATGCAAATTGAGACACTTCCAAGCACATTCACTTGCTTACTGATGGTACTCATGAACTCTTCCATTGATATATGTCTTTTATACGCTTTCAATCTGTATCCATTGACAGGTAAGGGGATACCTTCTTCATCGATGGTCCTTATTTTCACAGCCCCATTGTCATGGAACTTTTCTATCAGATATGGGCCCAACCACCTAGTCATGAATTTTCCTTTGATGTCCTTGAACCTGGAGTCATATAGCGGAGCCCATTCACCTTCTTGAAAGACATTTTCGTTGATGTTTTTGTCATGCTAAACATTTATTTGTACTTGAGTAACTTCTTTGTGTAGGAGGGAATGCATCCTAAATTCATATAAACCATTGTGCTGGAGCAGCCTCTCTTGCTGTGCCTTTGTAACATCCAAATCCAACTGTGCTACCATTCTCAAAGTTTTGTACTCAAACTCAATGGTGAGCATAGCCTTCTTCCCATAAACCAAGTCATAAGGGGTGAAGCTCGTGGTTGTCTTCCAGGTTGTATTATAGGCCCAAGTGGCCTCCACTACTGTATAAACCCAATATTTTCTATTGTTGCTTAAAACCTTGGTGACAATGCCTTCTAGTTCTCTGTTGGTAACCTCTACTTGTCCATTGGCCTGAGGATGATAAGAAGTTGACTTCTTGTGTTTGATATTATGTTGCCTCAATATATTTTCAATAAGGTATGAGGTGAATTGAGTTCCATGATCAATGACTAGCTCTATAGGGTACCAAAACTTGTAAAATACATTCCCACTTAATAACTCAATTAGTTTATCTTCTGTTGCTACTTAGACAACCTTGGTTTCAACCCACTGTCAAATAATAAGTGCACACAATTATGTATTTTTTTGCCCTTATGGTGAATCAATGGGCCCATTGAAATGCATGCCCCACTTGTCATATCACTCAAG
The DNA here is from genome assembly GCA_000404065.3 of Pinus taeda. NCBI lineage: Eukaryota > Viridiplantae > Streptophyta > Pinopsida > Pinales > Pinaceae > Pinus > Pinus taeda. The sequence goes on along the minus strand of APFE031112437.1, from coordinate 8,719 downwards.
AGTCACTTGAGGTTTCAAAGGAATTTCATCCCAGGGAGTAGTTTTCCCTATTCTTTGGAAATGGTCACATCGACTAGTGTATTTTTTGCATCTTGGTGGAGAGTGGGCCAGTAGTAGCCAACTTGTAGAACCTTGAAAGTTGTCCTCTTAGCTGCGAAGTGAACTAGACAAGGCCCATCATGACAGGGTAGATGGATGTCAATGATTTCCTCCTCCCTCCCACATCTCCTCAAAATTTGATGTGGTCCTAGCTTGAAGACGTTTCCCCCAATCCATGTGAATGGGGTGCTCTTTATTATAATTCTACTCTTTTCCTTGGATGACAGATTTGGAGGGAATTGTGTAGCTACTAAGTAGTTGTCTATGTCAACGTACCATGGAGAGAGAACTAAAATAGCAAATAAATTCTCATTTGGCAGCTGCTCATCAACTATTCCTTCCTCACCTATAGGAAAAGAAAGTCCAGACAAAAAAATTGCAACTACATTTTCTCTACCAGTCTTATCAATGATAGTTAGATCAAACTATTGTAATAAAAGAAACCATCTAATAATTATGGCATTATCATCAGGCTTGTTCATAAAATATTTAATAATAGCATGGTCAGTATGTACAAAGGTCTGGTAACCAGTAAAGTATTGTCTAAATTTATTCAAGGAATGGGCAACAGCTAGGAGCTCTTTTTCAGTCAAGTATAGTTCAACTCAGCCTTGGACATATTTTTTCTAATGAAATAAATGGCATAGGGAAACTTGTCGTCTATTTGGGCTAAAGTTTATACTATATAATGTTAGAGACATCAACATGGATGTGGAAAGGAAGAGACCAATTTGGGCCTCAAAGTATGGGTTTAATAGTCAACTTGTCCTTTAAAGTTTCTAGGGCCTCTTGGCAGCTTTTTGACTAGAAAAATTCAGAGTCGTTGGCCAATATTCCAAAAGAAAGGTGAGGCTACTTTATGGAAGTCATTTATGAATCTCCTATAGTATCCAACTAAGTACGAGAAACTTCTGAAATCCCTATGCTTCTGAGGAGTAGGGACCGTCTTTATGATAGAAATTTTATTTGTGTCCACTTGGGGTCCTTCTTGGGATATTGAGTGATCTAGAACAATCCATACATTCATCAAGAACTCACACTTCTCAAGACTAAGGGATAGGTTCATTTCAATGCATTTATTTAATACTTTCTCGAGGGTAGAGAGAGCCTGGATGGATTGGCTTGAGAATGACTCTCTTCATTTTCCTCTTCAATCTTCTCAGGTGGAGATGGAGGTTGATTATCTAGAAGCACCATTCCAAACATGAGGTTGATTTCTTGAATTTCCACGACATACGGAGGGTACGATGTCTCTCCACTATAGACCTGTTGTGCCTTCTTTTTGTTCGGGTTTGAATTTTGATGAGCAAACATATGAGGTTGCTTAGGTGGAGCAGGGTGAAGGAGTTTTGGCTGTAACTAAGGTGGAGGCAGTAAGGTTAGAGATTGGTTGTATGGGGGCCTTTACCCTTGTGATAGTGTATTCCATCGAGGTTGTTTAGCAGGTTGGGAATGGTATTGAGGTGCAAAAGACCAGGGAAAAGCTGTGGACCATGAAGGTTGAGTAGGAGGACACTAAGGGGGAATGGATGCATTCTAGTTACGGTTATAATATGAATAAGGAACCCCTTACATGCCTTTTTGGTGTGGTCAAGGTCCTTGAGGCCTCCTTTCATTGATATAGCAAAGTTTTTCAGTCACACCTTTAGTTCCTTCATACATAACTTTCAATCCAAGCAGAGAAGGACACTTGTCAGTGGCATGGTTCTCCTCATAGATGGAACAAATATCTATAAGATTCAATGGAAATTCATTTCTAGGGTGCCTCCTAGTGCATCTAGGGAAAAAGAAAAATAAGGCTCTTTTTGCTTCCTCCTGCTTCCTCTTGATTTGTATGGTGTCCATTTTTAGAGAAAGGGTATGCAACATTTCACTATTAAAGTCTTCCAACATGTTCCCAATTTCACTTTTGATGGATGTGTTGGAGGAGGATGAAATAGAAAAAGGTTGACTAGCCCTACCATTCTTTTTGGCTAACCTAGCATGATTTTTAAAAACTTTCTTGATATCATGATAAGATAACTGGTAGATGCCCCCTCTCGACAACATGTTTAGGGTTTCTAGGAGATCTTCCCTGATCCCTCTAATAAGGACTATATTGAGTGATTCAGGATCACGGGTGCCTCTGGCCCTTCTGTAGTTGAGTTGGAACCTTTCCTCATAATCTTCCAAAGATCCATCATGTCCCAAGTTCATTATAAATTTTCCTCTTTGGCGTATTTGGACTTACAATAGTCACTGTACTTGTTTTTGAAGGCTTGTTGCATTTGATCCCAGGTAGTGATGTTGTCCCCAGGTAAACCCATGAACTAGAGCAAGGATGCATCCTTAAGGGTAGATGGGAATGAATCCAACTTCTGGTAATCAGAGGTATCATCATAAGTTTTGCAGATGAAAATAACTTCAAACAAAATGGTATCAAGGTCCTCTGAGGTTAAGCCATGGAAGTGAGAAAGGGCATAGGGGCTTATGTTTTTCATCCTAGAATCTCCATTAGTTTCTCTAATGGGAGAAGAACCCTCAGTTCTTTTTTCAATCCCATTTCAATTTTCAGGCATGGTGTATGTTGGTGGAATGGTTTCTTCTTCTTCTTCCTCAATAGGCTCTACAAAGGTCTATGGTTGTTCGCCTAATGGGTCCTCTAGTTTATAGCCACAGAAGAAGAGGGAAGGTTGGTTGTTTGATGGTGTGAGTGTATTTGGAAATTTTTTTCCTAAGTTGTCTCTACTCCTACAAGGCATGAAAGAAATTTGTTTTTTTTTTGGGTTTTTTTATCATAACTACTTGTAGAATGGAAAGAAAGTAGAAATCACAACTATTTGTTAAATGAAACTACTTGTAGAATGGAAAGAAAGCAGAAATTGCAACTATCTATTGAATGAAAAACAAAAGGAAAGAAGGAATTGCATCTATTTACTGAATGTCAAATAGAAAGGGAAGCATGCATTTCATCTACATAAACGCCTCCCCAACAATGTCACCAAAAAGTGATGAGCACCAATATTGCAACAAGGATGTTGCAACAACTAGGGAGACCAACTTTACTTTATCAACCTGGTGTTCATACAAACTTCAAGGTGAGAGTGTTATATGCACAACATATACAACAGTTTATTCCTGTCACTTCTTAATTGGGGCGATAGACCACTAGGGTTTTTCAAACCAGTCTTATATTGGTGAGAAGGAGGTTGACCACTAACATTGAATGTAAAGCTATCTTTACTGCAAAAAGTAAAGGCTTACCTATGTTAAGGAAATGAAAGTGTTGAATAGAATGTGCTATGAAATGACATGAAATTACCTTGCTAAGGATTAACACACATTACTTGCAGAAACACCTAATTTAGCCTTGCATTATATCATCTATTTATCTAGGCTAAGTAGCATGGAAATGATCCTAACATTTCTAAGACTGATGTATGCATGCACTAGCTAAATATTGCAAAAAAGAGTCTTTTGTCTTTCAATTTAGAACTGTAAATGCTAAGCTAAACAATATTATATTTTATAGGGGAGGAAGGTATGGGAAAACTGGTCAAAAATGGCATTAAGGGGTATGGAGGTCAAGTTGAAGGCCTACCCTAGGCTCTGGTCATTATTTCTTCCCAAAACAATCTAAATGAGGCTGCTACAGGGTTTCCTGTAGTTTCTACAAGATTTCCTATAGTTGTTACATGATTTTCTGTAGCAACTATAGGATGTCCTGGTTTACTACAAGAAAATTAGCTAAAAGTTGTAGGAAGTTAGGGCAAGTGAAAGGAAGTGTTGTGAAGGTGTATGATGGTGCAATAAGGTATGAGGAGGGTTCACACTACCCAAGGATCAAACCAAGTCTTTGGGATGGTTGGATTTTCTCAACATGGCTATCCACGGTGGATACAAAATAAAAATCTGAGTGGTGATTGGTAGGGTTTGGCAAGAGGTGTAAAAGGCTTAGATGAAACAGGTGGAATGAGTTCCTCCCTGTAGATCAACAACTTATACAACAACACACATTCATTTCTTCACTTATGCACAACTTTATGTAAATATGGAAAATATGAGTTGAATTTGAGAAACTGACTTATCGATGGCTAATGGATTAAATCTATGGAATATAATGCTTTCTAATCTATAGAAAACTCTAGAAACCAAAATGATAATTGCAAGTGCTTCTAAGAAATCATTAATATTGATATACTCAACAAGAAATTCTAAGCTATGTAGTAACCAAAAGATAAATTTGTTTTGGGGTTGTGAGAGTGGGGCTCTCAAACTAGGATCTCATGAGGGAGATGAAGATGAGGCCATTGTCACAAGATTTTCTGAAGTATTTTCTTTCACTACTGTAACACTGATCTACTTCTCCAACTAATGGAAGCAAAACTAACCAATGCTTCAAAGATTTGTAAATTAAACAAAACATAGATAACTTGAGAAACTAATCTATGATTCTAATCTAAGGATACATTTACGAAAAGAGGAACCTCTACTGCTAGGGTTGGGCCCTAACCCAAGAGCTTAAGCCCTCTGAGTCAACTCATTCCTGGATCAAAGAAACCCTTTTCATTATCACCAGAATGAAAAAATAACATGAGAATAAAAATCACAATATCTTACATCAGAATTTCCTCTTAGATACAATAAGAAGTCAAATCCTAATGAGGTTATAGGCCTTATTAATTATATAATTGAAACTACCAACAAGCTCCTTAAAATTAGGGAGGCTTGGCTCCCAAACTCAAGATTGACTTGTCTTCAACTATCACTAGATAGGTTGCTAGTGAACTTGGTGGGCTTGGATGCTTATAACTCCAAGCTAATGAGATATAGTGGAGGAATCTTTGAGTGATTGAGGAATTAAGGAGGGAAACCCAGTCTCCTAAAATACTTCTTTCTTGTCTACTATGAGTTCTTGCACTTAAATTAGCCAAAAACTGTTATGAATCCTACAATTAATGCACATTAGGCCACATGACATAACATCTCACCTTTACCCTTCTCACTAAGAAAAATATAATAAAATATGTAAAGAAATGTGAGAAAAGTTGATTTTAATAAGTTAGAGATTCACATTAAGGCGCATTTAATTTACCTATTGAGTAGCCTCATCATAGAGTTGGCCTTCAACACAACTTATCATCCATAGACATATGGTTAGACAAAGAGGGTCAATAGGATATTGGAGGATATGTTGAGGATGTATGTGATACAACATCAACATAAGTTAGAAGAGTACCTTCTATTCTATGAGTTTTCTTTCAATAATGGCTACGAGGAATCAATGAGGACGAGTCCATTTGAGGCATTGTGTGGGCATAGTTGTAATATTCCCATCAGTTTGAGTGACTAGGTGAATGGGGTATTGATTGTACCAGACATGTTAGCAGAAATGGAATAGGAAATTAAAATAATCAAGAAGAATATAAAGAAAAAACAAGACAAACATAAAATATATGTAGATTGGAACAAGTTTTTTAAGGAGTTTTAGGTTGGGGAACAATGGTACTTGTTCATCAAGTTGAGGACGAGCTCCTTGCGGATTGGATCATGTGCCAAGATGGCACCTCGGTTTTGCGGACTTTTTAAGAGTCTTGAAAGTATTGGAATAGTAGCCTATCGACATGTACTTCCTCTGATAGTGAATGTCCATGATTTTTTCCATGTATTATTGCCTAAAACGTATGTTAAAGATGTCGATCATGTGATTGACTGGTCTGTATTGTAGGTGGAGCTAGAAGGAAAATTTCTCAGCGTATATGTTTGGGTAAATGTGTTGGTGTGATGTTTTTGTTTATGTACATATGGATGTAAATACCACCATGAGTTTTCTTAGAAAGCTTTAATAAGTGGTATTGGCATCATGTCATTATGGTTGTCATGTTGGTTTGCTTCTCAGTAGGTTGATCATTGTAAATAACGCAACAAGCTAAGTTATAAATCTCCATGGTTAGTATGTTTTTCTTTCAGTATTCTTGTTGGTTGTAGGTGTCATTGAAAAAAGAGGACGACATTCCCCTAAAGGGGAGGTGTCTGTAAATAACCCTGGTCAAACATCCATGTAATAAAAGTTGATAAAGGTACAATAATAACCATGGTCATGAGACACGTATTCCAAGCTGAATGTTGGGAAAAACATCCTAGTGAGGGTGTTCATTTGATTTACTATTGCTATGGAAATTGGAAAAGAAAATGGTTAAGGCTTTGGAAAGGAAAAGTGGCATTTATTGGTATCTATTTAGGAAAACAATGGAAATTAGGAGAAAAGGAAGGTAAAAGGTCACAGGTTGCATGTGAGGAGGAAAATGAAGGAAAACAATGGAAAATGAAGAAAATAGATCCTAATTACTAAAACGGCTTATGAGGATTGGTTCATGGCTTTTGACCAATGCAGTTTTGGAGTTCTCGTTCTACTCTCTCTATCTCATAATCTTGGACACTTAGAGTTTTCTTGGAGCACACTTGAAGGAGTGTAGCATACTTGGGATTTGGAGAAATATTATGAATCTATAAATTCACAAAGACTAAGAGATTAAGCTTATGAAGCCATATTTATGGGGGTTCCTTAGCTTTGAATCTTATGATTCTATAAATTCACAAAGACTGACTAAGACAATGAATCTTATGTTTATATAAATTCACAAACACTACTAAATTAAGAACCCCTTCATCCACATGGTAAGATCATCTTTCATTTTCACGTGCATGTCTTTTTAGTGTTAAATTCACAATGGCTAACTAAAATTTTAAATCTTATGATTCAATAAATTCACGAAGACTAACTAGATTAAAAACCCCTTCATCCAGGTCCATGAGGTCTTGGATTGATGGTGATTGCATGCTTTATTAAGTAACTTCTTGATGTAAAGTCACTGGTTCAACTCCCCACCATGATTGGGGCGATATATTGTACATGTTGAAGATGTAGTCATGCTAAGCTTACAAAAAAAATCGCTATCTCGATTAAACATATACACTAAATTTCTATCTTAGTAGAACTGGGTGCTCTTCACCATGGCTCGTTGGGGTGAGAAATTTAATACACTCTTAGCATACATTGTTTAATTAGTTCTGGTGGAAGAATGTCCATGATTAATGGCACTACCCTCTAACCAACCAACGACAGTGACATTATCGAAGAGGAGTAATGGCTCGTTGGGGTGAGAAATGTAATACACTCTTAGCATACATTGTCTAACTAGTTCCGATGGAAGAATTTCCATGATTAATGGCACTACCCTCTAACCAACCAATGACAATGACATTATTGGAGAGGAGTAGGAAGCTGAAACTAGCTATAGATTTGCACTGAAGAGCCAAGTAATGTCAACAACACAGTAATGTCAACAACACATCTTCAAGTCTGCTTAATAGCCATGAAGAGCAGGTTAATGCCAAGATCATGGGTACACATAGGCATTATTTTCGTATAATTAATGGTAAAAACTATTAAATTAAATATTTTAAAATTAATTAAAAATATTAATGGGTAAAAATGATTAAATTAAATATTTAAAAATTAAATAGGAGTTTTTAGAAAGTAATGTTAAGTAATTAAAGAATTAGAATTATTGAACCTTTTTACTCTCATAAATTGAAAATTGGGTCATGTCAGAGGTACAAATAACTAAGTTCAGTGTTATTGGGAATAATTAATGGGTAAAAATTATTAAATTAATAAAGAATCACATTTTTACCTCGTTCCATTAAAAAAGTCTATTTGATTTACAAATTAAACAATAATAAATCACATTCTTATCCATTCTGTTAAAAAATTCTATTTCATTTATAAGTTAGACTACTAGCGTACAAATTACTAAGTTCAATATTACTCGAAATAATTAATGGATAAAAACTATTAAATTAAAACTTTTAAAATTACTTAAGTAATTTTATAGAGTAATGATAGGTAATTAAAGAGTTATTATAAATTTGCATGGTTTATTTTTTTTCAAAATAATTTCCTTAATTAAACCATTTTAAGTAGGAAATTGAGTTCAAATAAATTTTATATTAGTATTTAAAAAGTTTGAAGGTTAATGATGATTTTTTAACTGCAATTTTAAGGGTCCACATTTATTGAATGTTTGATATTCGGGATAGTAATATACAATATTATACACAATTACAAAAAAACAAATTCTAAAATAAATTAAAATAAATAAATAATAAATAATTCGAACAAAATTGAGATAAAATAATAAATTTATTAGAGGATTTTCATCTTTTGGAAGACCATGGTTTTTCCCATAGTATTCTTCTCAACCTGAAACCACATCATGGAGTACATATCAACTTGGAATCTCATGTAGGAGAAAAACATCTTCAACCCCATATTGAGCAATAGGTGATATAGGGGAGAACATCTCAACCCATCTTATTTCTCACTAATCCTCGCAATAATGACACTTAATAGTCATGTGGTAGAATGTTTGCATCATAAGCAGCTTGGGTTGTCATGTGGTAGAACATTCACATCATAATTAGCTTGTGGGTATGTGTAGAGCCTCTAACCTACACCTCATCATCCACTATTACCTAATGTTTTTCATCACTTATCTCTCTCTTTCACCTCATTTTCCATGTAAAACCACCCAGATCATTACATTAGATGTCATTAAGCATGATCAAGTAGCTTTGC
>APFE031112435.1:125043-175495 GCA_000404065.3 Pinus taeda | reverse complement strand
CAAAACCTGTAAAATTCCCAAAAATACCAAAAATGCCTCAAAACTCTCAAAATTTCTTGGGTTTGCTGCTAGGAGGAAGCTAAGGAGTATCATGATGAGTGAGAGAGGCCTCAGCCAAGATACGGAGCGGGTTGGTCTTCTTCCTCCCTTTGAGAGCCTCGGTCAACCTCCTTTGAAGAATCTTCATCCTTGCCCAATAATGATTCTTCATGTTCTTTAGCAGCTTCTTTTCTTGGTTGGCCTTTTCCAATAGCCTCTCTAAGTGTGTATTCACCTGGATAAGCATGGATTCCCTCTCCTTGGGCAGCAAGTCACCGGGCCTCCTCGGTTGAGTTGACTCGATCTCGATCCTCCACAGCTCATGGCCACGCTTCTCATCCTCAATTGCTTGTTGCACTGTCAAGATGTATTATTGTCCATTGGCGATGTTGAGTTCTGCTGTAACAAGCGGTTTTCTGCCTCTCTCTGTCAGATGATCTCATGCAAATCTGAAGTGGGGGAGCGAGCATCAAGATCAATGATGTCAACCTGTGTGTCACTGGCTCTCTCCTTCTCTACCATGGGCTGTTTGCCCTCCCGTACTGCTGATGGAGAACGCGAGGCCCCTTCCACCTGGTGTGGAGATAAAACTCGCTGACCTGTAAATGATGATGGCGAGAGCCCTTCCACCTTCTGTGGAGAAAGTACTCGCCGAGCTGCTGCAAACAAGGCCCTTGGGCCTCTCTGATAGGTCCTGAGGTGAGGAGCTGACATGTCTAGTAATAGGGATGTCATGCTGATGTGATGGTCCTCCCTCCTCGCGAACAACCTTAGGAGAGAATGATTACAAGGGGAAAAACAATGAAACAGCAATAAACCCTAGCACACTTGCACTTTGACCTTTTTTAAGCACAATACACATGAATTTCCCATTTCATCTTGATGGCATTTGACACATCTTCCATGCTCAATTTTTCTTTACCAAGAAAAATCACCATGATTTAGAGGCCTACCTGAAGAAATTTAGGAGAAAGAATTTTATTTGTGGCTCACTGGAAAATTTCTGTGGAGAAATCCCCAACATGTCGCGCACCTCTTGACATGTCACGCCAGTGTAATTTTTACACTACTGGAGGTGCCCTGACATGTAGCGTACCTCTTGACATGTCGCGCTTTTTCAGGAGGCTTTTGGAGGCCTTCCCGGTGTCAAAATCGAGAACATGATAGCTCTTTGGAAAGGTCTTGGAGTCTACGTTCCAACCCAACTAGAATGTTTCAATTTGGAGTTGATTTGACATGTCAAATATCAAATATTCCAAGACTAGTCAAAAAGTGCCAAATGAGGCTGCCTCAAGGAAGAGTGCTGTTGCAGTCAACTTTGGAATGCCTTCCTCAACCCCAAATTTAGCTTAGGATAGCTCATTGGAAATATATTTGTGTCTAGTTATCATTTGAACCATCAAGAAAATCATTTGGCCAACCAAGCTAGGAGAAAACGTGATTTTCCCAAGGTCACTTCAGAGGTGTCTTTGATTCTCCTGAGGCAACGGTATTATTGACATTTCTCTCAAACCATGACACCTGTGAAAAAATTGAAGGAGGTTTTTCTTATTTGGCATGTTGTGGACAAAAATCTCTCTCAGTGTCCCAAAATTCATCTTTTATTTCTTTGGAACATTATTTGAGTGCGACTTGTCCCGATGTGTGAAACAAGGAATTTTGTCGAAATGGAGCGAAATGAAGGGGATAGGGGGCTTCTAAATTCTTGGGGAAATTTTTGGGAGTGGGAAGGGATGTTAGGAAGCAGGGGAAAGTGGAATCTCAGAGATTGAGTGAGGGGAAGGGGTCCAAAAGGGCAAAACACAGGCCCAACCTAGAAAATTGCCAAGTTGTAGCTAGAAACTAGGGTTTGTGGAAAAATGAGGATTTTGGCGGATCTAAGGGATGGGAAGTGTTTGATAAGGTACTTTAAGGATAGGAGAAGGTGTATGAACATCTGGATAACAAGTTTTGCCATTGATTTGACCGTCCAAGAGAAATTGCCTTCAAAACCCTAGGAAGGGGAAATGAACTTGCCAAGGCACAACTGAAGCATGAACAAGATGTAAAATGACTCATTAGACACTGACATGATAATGAAAACCCTATGAATGATGATAGACTCAGCTGAATAATGACATATATTGGCGTTTGGGCAACTTTAGAAGGAGTTAAAGCAAACCCTAGACCTAATGCCTAGTGACCAAATTTTGCTTGTAAACTCGTTGAAATGACAAAATTTGACCTTAACACTCCGAAACCACTTTGTAAGAGAATATTTGATCACTGGAGGAAGGTTGAAAAGACTGACACTAACAAAATGGAATTTTGCAAATTCAGAAATTCCAGTTGGGTTGGAAAGTAGACATCCAGACCTTTCCAACAAGCCCACTTTTGCCTCATTTGGACACCTAGAAGTGCCCCAAAAGTGGTCCCAAAGACACGCGACCCGTCAGGCAGAGGTATGTGACCTGTTGGGCAGTTTTCATAGGAAATTCATCTACAGCTCAGGAATTCACCCAGCTTTGACCAGTTTTGACTTGAGATGGGATTTTTCACCCTCTTTGATGTAATTAATGTATTTTCATGTTACCATGACACTCATTTACCTATTCTAGAAGATTCATGCATGAAATAGCAAACATTTAATGAATGAATTGGTTTCCTAGCTTATAGAGGCAAGTTGTTTTGACTGCCTAGATTTTAGTGCTCAATTTAGAATTGGTTGAAACAGCTCCTAGAAGGATGAGCTCGACCCCTAGAGGAAAGGAAAGGTGTTAGCTTGCCTATATTATGTATTTTCTTAGTCGTTTTCAAGGGTTGGAAGGTTGGACACTTGAGGGAAAAGCTATCATTGTATTATTTCACTGTATCTCTGCAATTTTTTGCTAAGGAAGACCAGGGTTTTGCAGTCCTTTTTGGGATTCTTGTGGTTACATGTATTGATGGTGTGTTTCTCTATGTACCTGTAAGTGTTTTATGTGAATCATTTCCTTTCTTTTCCTTCTTCACATTAAGCAAACGAAGTGTTAAAGTAAGAATTCATGAATGTCATGCTCTGCTTTTAAGTTTGTTTAATTTCAATGTTTTCTACTATTTAAGGAGAATTCAAAGTTATTGTTTGCTCTCCTTAACTCCTCACCTGTCATTCCTAATTATCCACCTCAATCAAAGGCATCAATACTGTCTCCTACCTCGCCCCAAAGAAACCCCTGCAGAAACTGTGTCCAATCCCCGCACCCAAAATTTCCATCCCCTCAATTTGCCACCAAAAACCCTAAAAACCCAAATCAACCCTTTTGATCAGTTTACTAGCCTAAAATCAGTGTTACCCTATTGGTCATCTCATCCATTGAAGATTTTACTAAGATTGACCGGAGAGAGCCTTCTCTTGCCCCGTAGGGCTAGCTACGAGGCTAAATGGTTTGATTTTGGCTTGAGGTTTGCCTTTTTCAGCCTGAGGTGAAATTTCAAGCGCTAACAACATGCAAGGAGAAATTCAGAAACCTCCGACCAAGTGTTGCTTCCCCTAGATTTGCGGCATGTGCACCACAACCTCAATGTTATTAAAACTCATCAACCAGACACTACATAGCTCATTCCTCACATCAAACTTGCAGCTCTGACATCACACATCACATCTATGAGCAGTCAGCACATTCAGCTCAGATGTTTTGGGGTAAGCCCACTTCCCATGCCTTGTGCTGCATTTCTGTCAATTTTTGTGTTTTTGCTTGTGGGAGTACTTTTTTCTTGATTTCTTTAAGCACTTGCTATTCTTTACATGTATACTAGCTTTTCATAGATCTGTTTCAGTTTTCATTGATATCTCACTACTGTCACATGCATGAAACTGTTTTGCGTAGATGTTTGCCCAACCGATGAACTGCCTCACCCACATGCATGTTGATCTGTTTTTTGAATCTTTCATTCATGTTTTTCATGCACTGTCAATCACTTCTACTATCACTTAGTGTCGCCATGCATTTAGTGTCTTAGCTTTCAGTTGCCCGTCGGTGAGTCGGGTTAACTGCCCAGACTCTCCCTCCACCAAGGCTGCATTGCGCAATATGGGGAAGGAAGGATCACCTTCCTCTCTAGATTTGAGCATTCCTATCTAGCACTGGCCTCCAGGATTTTTTTGCGCTTTTTTGGAGGACAGTGGCCGCTTGGCCTAAGAAATTGCTTAAATATGTCCCTAGGCCAACAATCCTTCCCAGCTAGAATTGCGCATTGCACAATCCTAGCAGTTAACAGCCAGACTGGACTCTACATTACACAGTTCCAACAGTAAGTCAGTCTCCCAATAGCCCAATCTATGCCTTGTGCAGTCTTGGTAGTCGGTCTCCCGACCCCTGGCTGAAATTGCACAACCTTCATGATCAATCAAACATGTATGTTTTAAATCAGTTCTCAAATTTCATTTTCATTTTTGACTGATAAATTTCTTGCCATGAGTGTTTCCATGTCTCCATGTATTGTAGGTGCTCATCTACCTCTCAGCATAGCATTGCAGGTAAAATGGTTTCCAAGAGAGTAGAGTCGAAGACACCATTCAGTGCACACCTAGAGATGCAGTCAATCAAGTGTCTATGAGCTTGCCTACTCACGAAGACATCAAGTTGTTTGTAGACAAGGACATCAAGCAACAGCATCAAAGTGAGCAGCATCATGAACAACAACTGAAGGCGGCATATTGAATGCAGTGAACAAAACGAATGCAGCGAATGCATTGATGTAAGAGGGAGGTTTTTGACAACACATGGGTGGAACAAAGTTGCAAGCTCAAGATGATGAAAGCAACTTTGGAGACTTGGGCTAGGAGGTAACAACGCTACATGATGATCGTGCGAAGATAGGGAATGGAACAAAGAAGGAGTTTCATGTGCTGAAGAAATAACTCAAGGGAACATGAAGCTGCACAAAGGGATAAGTGGGTTGCAGAGGAACGGGAATAACAATGGGCGCAACATGCACTCACGGATTAAAGTGCACCCATACAAGTTAAAGATCCATCCTAGTAGTTGGCAAGGATTATACATGGTGAGTAGTGTTGTTGATTTCATGCAAGGGATTCAGTAGCATGCATGCTATTATGCACACACATGCAACCCAACCCATTCAACACACTTACCAAGGCGAAGACAAGCAGCAATTCCAACTGGAGCTGAACATGTACTTCGGTAAGTTGATGCGCATGACCACCAGCACACACTTGAAGATCAACATGGACACTATGCATCAGTGTGTTGTTGGTTTAGCCACACCCAAGAAGACCATGCGCATGATAGTAGATGAGTTGGATGAAGGGGCTGAACCAATGACCGGTTGCAACGGAAGCAAGAGTTCGCTTCAGCAAGATGTCACCATGAGGTGCATGCACACCATCACGGACGACCAAGCTTGGCATCAGCTCACCACCTTCACCATCACAAGCATGTCAAAGAGTTGGTCTCACCACATCGAACTGAGTGTCAATGATGTCTTTCTTGGCTTGCTCAAGCCATGTTGTCTCACATGAGTACATGTGCATTGTAACATTGAGTCATGTCAAGTGTAAGTCAAGTGTCAATGGTTGGACGTAACATTCATAGAGTATGTGAAGAGTCATGAGGGTAGTTGAATTGTCACAAAGGGGAATGTCAAGAGTCACCCCACACTTTGCTATAAACAGTCCCTCATAACTCATTATATAGGATTTTGGTTAACCAAGCTTCTACTAAGACTATCTTGAAGAAATCTTGGGCAGTATTGTAACATGCCTTAGATTATCCACTGCATGAAGCTAGTACATCTCTTTGGAGGAGCAAGTAGATGTGGTTGTAACATTCCACTGTTGGGGCTAGCAGGTTTACATGGATGTATTGTATGATCGAGGCTTACACTTCTTTATATAATAAGAGCCAACACATTTTCATGCATAATTTGTTATTGTAACTGGACTGCTCTAGTTGCCTTAATGATATATGTTTTTTAACTTATGTACTTGTGTATGAACTGATTCACATGCAATTATATGAATCTTGTTGTTAATGTGTTGTATATGTTGTTAATATTGTCAACTTCTATGTCAACTGCTCTGCTGGACATCAAATAGACCTTTCTCATGAACCTTGTTCTGTGAGTGATGTACGTGTTATCTTACCTTGAATGATGTGACTACCGCATCCGAGTGGTCTGCTTCGCTAGAAGTTGTGCATGTCCTTTTGTGTAGTGTGTTCCTAGCTGAGTTGGGCCTGATCCCTTTCAACCTAGAACTCACCTTCACCTTCTTCTCCCTTCAAAGTGTTAGAACCTCTCATGCACCTTCCTTGACTCACTGCATTAGTCACACCCTTGCTACTGATAAAGTTATCTTACTTGCCTCTATGCGACATCGTGGTCAAGGAATTACCTTACGACCCACTACTAGGACTCCTACACCAAACAATCTGAGGTCTAATTGAGACTTCTTATCAGGGATATCCCCTTGCCATGTTGGCAGGTCTAGCACCGTCAACAGGTTCATAGGTCCACTAAGGCTTAGGAGTGTGTAGTGCAATCACGACTTGACTAGAAGGTTGAGTGTTCTTATGGTTTGTGCAAGATGTGAGGACAGATGAGGACTCCAAAATTTACTAAATGTGAGATCAATGAGATGAGTAAGAGAATATAATAGGTCTTGAACATGATCACACACACATATACACCTAAGCACATGACAA
Source organism: Pinus taeda (assembly GCA_000404065.3). NCBI lineage: Eukaryota > Viridiplantae > Streptophyta > Pinopsida > Pinales > Pinaceae > Pinus > Pinus taeda. Next base: position 168,773 of record APFE031112435.1, on the reverse strand, counting down.
GAAGACACACAGTACCCAAAAACAGTGAAACGACAATAAAACAACACATATCTCCTAGTGCGACATTTAAATGTACCTTTACAAAACAAGTTTCGACTGGAACCAAAAGGTTCGTTATGCCATAAGAATGTGTCTAGAACATGTTGTAATGATAAATAGCATCAACTAATGCAAGATAGTGTTCTAAAGATACCTCTAGAAGGTGTTCCATGGTGCTCTTGAGACGTGTGAAAACAATTGAAAGTGACACATGCAAGAGTGAGAGTAATGCATGCAAGCACAAAGAAAACACAAGTGACACCTGTAAGAATGAAAGAGGGAAAAATAAACACTTGAAAAAGATAGAGCAAGAAAAAATGATGCATGTAAGATCTAAAGAAAGAAAAAACGACACTTGCAAAAGTAGAAGCGATAGTTGATAAACTCACCAAGAAGATGGGGCATTTGTAACCATGAGTGAGATAATGCTCCTTATATTCCAATAGTGCACAGGGCACAAAAGGAAACACAGAATATAAATATGAGCTCTTAAATGGGCTCTTTGTATGGGAAGAGCATACATGTAATTAGGGTTAAGATTGATGTATGCGCTTAGTGCATGTCAAGGAAGTATGAGCCAAAAGTGAATTCACTGACTTGAAGAAGTGCACTCTCACTATCGACAAAGAGTGTGAAATCACTAACTACATAATATGCCCTCACACTGTCATTGTCCATAAGGATTACGTAGTCTCTGTCTCTAGGAACTGCGAAATCACTTGCATCAAAGACTGTGAAAGCATTATCCATAAGAATTGTGCAAGCACTATCATCAAGGATTTCGCAATCACTATTCCTAAATACTGTGTAGTCCTTGTCATTAGGAATTACACAACTATTTTCATCAAGGATTGCATAATGCTTGACTTCAAAGAATACAATTGACTTCTAGACTTTCTTAAAAGAAGTTCTCTATGCAGGAATCACAAGGTAAGCATCTAAAAGTAGTTTTTTTTTAATTTAGAATTCTTAAAGGGAAACTTGAACAAAAAGGTCGAGCACAGGCATAATGGCTTGAAACGAAAGATGGCAGGACCATAAGGAGGCTCCAAAATTTTGATGTAGGCAAAATTTTTTAGGGTATTGTCACATTAGAGGAAATTTTAGGAAATTTCAACCTAAAAGTTCCCATGAAATTTTCATGTAATTTCCATGTCATAATATGGAAACTAATAAAAATCCTTTAAATCTAAAAAGAGGTACATGTAAATATTTTTGAGGGAAAAGAAGAAAACAACTTTTTTAATTGTATTTTTAGCTTATATCCCTACAATTTTACTCAAATTTCAAGTGTAGACACTCATAGGATGCAGACTTAAATTCCACATCCAACGAGTACCCATTATGCATACTTTTGAGAAGACCCATATTGATAAAAATTGAAGATACATTAAAAAAGTGTGTTGAACACGCTTTTTTAATGTATCTTCAATTTGTATTAATGTGGGCCTTCTGAAAAGTATGCATAATGGATACTCATTAGATGCAGAATTTAATGCTACATCCAATGGGTGTCTACACTTGAAATTTGAGTAAACCTATAAGGAGATAAACTAAAAATAGAATAAAAAATTAGTTTTCTTCTTTCCCCTCTACAATTCACAAGTATTATTTTATTATTTTTCCTTAGGAGGCCACTTTTAGGAAAAAATTTCCTCTAATGAAGTATCAATATGACATACATCATAAAACATGCATATAAAATCATAACTTCATATATATAAAAGCACATACTCACATACTTGTTAGGCCACAAGTATAGTCTGGGGGAAACCCCATGTAAGCATCACCCGTTAATTCCACTCCTACGTCTAAGAACCCCATGATAAACTGAAGGTAGGATAAAAACCAAACCTCGATCATGAATGTAAGTAGCGGCCTACCTCGTTGCTACCTGCCTGATGCATCAAAGGATCCCATGGCCTAATCTGTGGATCCCTTGAAGGTGTCATATCCAATCAGATGATTGTCTCCAACAAGACCACTTGCTCATATTGGAAGATGTACAACCCAGGGAATAATCCTTATATCTCCCACCACACCACATGCATCAGTTGAGTTTTCATCCTCTTATGAACCACTCAAGCCCAATCAAATAAGGTGTCGACGTGCCTCTACTATAGCACTACAATCTGGACCCCAATAATCCTTTGAGGGGTTGAATTCCAAAGAATGTGGATGATCATCGCCACTACTTCTCATGTGGCCATGCCCATAATGGATTTGATCTTGCTGCCCTCATAATCATATGGATCATCCTCGCACCACTGTTAGCACACTCGGGCAACCTGATCCAACTACAGAGAAGCTTTGCCAGTAAAACCTCCCCTCAAGGCAGCAACCCTATAATAAAGTATATGTCCACCTCTACCAAGATGGGGAAGATAGAACCACGTATATTGAAAACTTAGAGCATCGACTACCATCTCCTAATAAAAAATCACAAGAACTCCTCCTTCAATCTCAGCAGAGGGTTCTAAAGAAAATTCAGTAACCCCCAACAGGACAGAGTCGTCCTACCCTAATCATCTGCACCCATGTCATCACAAAGTTGCCCCTAGTTCATCTCCCTCCACAACACCATCCTGTGAGTGTGGCCCTCATGAGTTCTGTTAAACAAAAACAATAAGAAACACCAAAATTTCATATCAAGCAACGCTCACAACTATTCACCAAATATTCACAAGGGCCCCATGCTTTTTCCATTAACAGGTGTGATGGGTCACATTTGTTTCCTATATAGCCGCAACCACTGTGACAACTATACCACCCTAACTCACGAGGCCCCCTTGGGAATGGTCTCATGTATATTTTTCACGCAACCATGATATCATCATGGTTGCATCTTTCTTAGCTACAATACCATCATGGATTCTCCTCCCTAACATGTGACTGTGAGCTAGTCACCCGCAAGGGTTAGAGTGATTTCTCCTAAAAATGTCCTTATAGGCTACTTTCTACAACCTATCTATCATAAAGCTACTGAATTGACAAAGGAAGCTTAATGACGACCAATATAACTCTCGTAGTGTTGTGAAAGGGTACTCTGTGTAACATCCCACCCCACATTTACCCACTTTTACAAGCTCACCAGGGTAAACATGAGCTGATAGTTACTATGAATGACCCAAAATTCAAGATTTTATTTTTGGAAATAGGGCCTAACTTACCAACTTGTACCAACCTTACTACAACACCTATAAGCAATATATCACCCAACTATCAAACACTTTCCACTAGTGACATTTCCTCTTAGTTGCAACCACTCTTACCTGACTTTACAATACAGTCGCATGCATGAAATATTTTGTGTGTGACCAGAGGCCTTCAACCACATGCACAAGCCATCCTCCATGTAGTTACAACTGATATCTCATAGTTTTTTCCTTGCAACTACGAATTTAATGCCAGAATTTAAGGTCTAGCCTACAAGCCACTACCCAAAAATTTCAGGACTCTGTCAATGATAAATACAAGTCTGCATAATGTATCCTTAGGATTTGATCTTGTCCAATATTTTCGAACACATGATAAAAATTTAGAAAAACCACTTTGTAAATGTAACACCTGTAGGTCATGAATTCACATCTATTCATTGTTTCATTAGTTTCACTAGAGAATAATCAAGAAGGATTACCACCCTCTCAAGCTAGTTGTGACACAAAACTAGCTTAAGTCAGCAAAGTGATTGTCTGCAACACATACAGCAAAGACCTACACATCTGACAATCCTTCTTCCACATTAGTGGGTTCTTCTCCTGTCTGAATTCTGGATAGATGATCTGGTCCCGCATTCAAGCGATCAGGATTCACAATTACATCAAAATCATATTCTTGAAAGAGAAATAACCACCTACATATCTTCCCCCTCAATGCAGGCTTGTTGAGTAGGTACTTGAGAGCGGGGTGATTTGTATACATTTTGAACTACGTGCCCAATAGGTAGTGTCGAAATTTTTATAGCACGTACACCATCGCCAACCCTCATGCTCTATAGTTGAGTAGTTATTCTATGCCTTTGATAGTTTCCTGCTCACGAAGGCTATAGGATGATCAATCTCACCTTCACCTAACTGGGTCAATACCGCACCTAATGCAATACATGAGGCATCCACATGAACATGAAATTCTTTCTTCTAGTCTGGGAACACTAAGATGGGCACAGTCACCATCTTTTCCTTTAACACATCCAGACTATGCTGACACTCCTCATCCCAACAGAAATTCGCGTCCTTCTTCAGTAATTTCTCCATTAGCACAATTATTTTCATACAAGCTTTGATAAACTTCCAATCGTATCTGGTGTGGCCTAGGGTTGCGCACAACTACTTTACATTCTTGGAAGCCTCTAAATTGACAATAACAACTATATTCGGAGGGTCAACCATTAATCCTTGCTTGCATACCACACGGCCTAGCAATATCCCATGGGGCACACAAAAGATACATTTGTTCAAATTTAGGGAAGTCTGATATCTACGAAAAGTATCCAACATAAGGCACAAATTGGCAACGTGGCCCTTCACCAACTTAAACACAATCCAGTCATCAAAATACACTTCTAAGAATTTATGGAGGAACTCTTTAAAAGCTACAATTATGACCCTAGAGAAGATTGCAGGCGTATTCTTTAGCTCGATGGCATTATTATGTAATGAAACCATCCCCACATTGTCATGAAGGTAGTCTTGCTACGATCCTCTAGTGTCATCTTAATCTGATGGTACCCCAAGAACCCATTAGTGAACGAATAGGCTTCCTACCCTCTAACATTCTCCAAAAATTCATCTGTAAATGGCATTGGAAATGGGTCATGAACGCACGCATCATTGAGATTTCTCAGATCTATGCATATCTTGATTTCATCTTGTTGCTTCTTTTTCTGGACAACTATAGGGCTTACCCAGTCAGACTCTTCCACTAGCTCAATGATTCCAGACTCTAGCATTTTGTCTAGCTCTTTGTGCACCTTCTCCTTATATTTGGGATTTAGACGGTAGGGTCTCTGTTTCATGGGCTTCGAATCAAACTTTAGAGTGATCTTCATTACACCCAGATCCCCTACTATTCCCTTCAAATCCGAGAACTTGGTAGGAAACAAGTCCTAATATTCGCACAATAGTTCCACAACTTTATCGACTGTATCTTCATCCCAATAATCGCCTATCTTTGCAAACTTAGGTTGCACGTCATATTCAATGTTTACTTGCCTAGTCTTCAGATCTTCTCTTATATCAAGGTTCACTGCTTTGGGGCCTTCAACATCGCACTATCCCTCGGTCTCTGGAATGTTGATATTTCATGGATCCTCTTCTTCTACTTATGTAATAACATTGTAACATTCTAGTGCATGGCACAGAAGTGTATTCCAGTCCAGTTGAACCCATTCTACTGGCTCCTCAGGTGCCCTAAAGATTGAGGCCTTGATTCCTTGAAGTGCTTCATCAATGCACGCAAACCCATCCTCAAAAATGAAAGTTAACAAGAAACGTTCCCTCAAGAGATCCCACTCGACCATTCCATGGTGTAGCTCCATTTCCAAATACCAAGTCATCATAATAGCATCTAGGGTCTGACAAAAGATATGTACCCATTTTGGTTGAGGCTCCTCCCCCAAGCTCTAGTCCATAGTGCCAAATGCTCACACAGATCATCTTTGCCTGAGTATTTCTCTATCAAGCAGTATTTACATACCCAAACCTTAGCTTCATCATTCGCTTGTATTCTTTCCAGTCAACAAAGCTATCCTTATGCATACCCCACCAGCGGAAAAGCATAGTGCACATTGCCAGATTAAGAGGCTAGAACCAATGCTCTTATGGCACCTCCCTTTCAAAATTATCTAGAAACAAACTACATCATCCAAGCCATCATAATGAGGAATATTTCTTACCTCCGTGGATACACGTCAAAGCGATTTTTTCATCATATTGCAGCACAGCGTTGAAACTTCTTGCAACATGTTCTACCAATGCTCGAGTTCTCCATCTGAATGTGAGGTACAGGAGCTATATTTATCCCATGTAATTCTCCCATCTCTAGTGGGATTGATCCATTCTTTATTGCACGCAGTAATATTTTATATTTTATCCAAGTCGTCATCCTCTTCATAGTCACAAATTGGTTCAGTGTAGCGTGCTCCCTCAGCAGGATCTAGTGGTACAATAACTCGCAGCGCCTTCCTCTCAAATGTCATCCTTAGCTTCTTCAATTTAATTATGGCATCCATGTCGAAGGCCCACTCAAATCCTAATAATGTAGGGTAAGGGTTGTTGTCATCCACTATTTCAATTACTTCAAAGTTGGCCAGAGCACTCGCTCCCTCAATGTCTAATGTTAGCCCATACAAGCACCCCATAAGAATGATTTTCTATTGATTGGTCATGCGTAGCTATATAGGAGACCATTGTAGTGCATGTCTCCCCATTCTTTCCCATGTTTGTTGAGGTATTACATTTGCATCAGATCCGAGGTCCAAGATGACTTGATCCATTTCATATTCTCCAATCTACCCGATCAGCCTCATTTTGCACCTTGTCCGCTTCTTATGCTTACCCAATTTCCTCAAAGCGTGTTGTTCGACAAGATTCTTTATTTTACCCGTGTTGTTATCAATTAGCTCTTGGAGCCCTTCCACTGCCTTCCTATCTCGCAATAGCTTCATACAAGTCTTTAGAAAAGTAGCCAATAGGGAGGGATCCACATCCTGTGCTTCATTTTTTCCAGCCAATTTCTCCTTAATTCTTGATGTAGAAGCCTCAAAAAAGTTCTTCTTGGCCTCCATAAAACTTTATTTAGCCTTGTTGAGATTAAATTTGGCCTCTTTCTCAGTAGCCTTTTGCACCCAGCCTTCAGTTTCTAGCTACTTTCCTTTATCCTCTCCCGTGGAAATACCACTTCGTGTCACTATATTGATGCTATGGTCCTCTTCACGAGGTTCCACCCTCATCATCTATATATTTTGTGTGGGATGTTGTGTCTTTTTCTCCTGCATCTTGGCTATCAGCTCTGGGAAATCTTCTATCACATGATCAAATTTCCTGCAATACTGATAGGATGGATGCGTCGGGTTCTGGCAGTCGTGAGAAAAAATTCCTACTTCACCAAAATTATAACAAATGATTTGTCCATGACCTCTACTAGCCCCTCCTCCTCTTCCTCTTCCGCGGCCCTAGAATCCTCCACGTGTTGCACCTGTGCCATGATTCTAAGGCTGATTTTCTACATACATCTAATACGTAGGGGTCTGCTCCATCATTAATTCGTAGCTTTGGTAGTTTAGCTCATCATGCCCAACTGATTTACAGAAGGTACAAAACAACTGTTGCAGAGTCTGCACAAAATTTTGCAAGAGGTGACAATGGTCAATTGCATGCTTCCTAGCTATCTGGTAGATAGCACAACATAAGGGTACTCCTGCGCTGGGGCCTGCAATGTTCTCAGGCTTCAAAGGAACATGACCTCCTCCAATTAGGTAATTATGATAAACAGGGAAGTGATCCTTATCATGTCCCTTGTCTTTACATTTTATGCACCAGACTTCTATGCACACCTCAGACTGAGCTTCCTTTCATGTCTTCAAGCTCTGCAATTCCATGTGCAGGCTCTCAAGCTGTGATTGAATATGTTGTACTCCAACATTCGTGTCCTGCATTGGTGAGGCTTACAACCTCATCATGATCTCCACAGCCTCTACTTGTGTTCCTATCTTCTGTTGTGATAATGGAAATCTTAGATGAGGCAATAGTGAAGTGATGTACCAATATCTGTGTTGATCATCTGTGATCTTCATATTAGCCTGTCAGATCAGAAATTTCAGCCTCTCATCAAAGTCCCACACGGAATCATTTACCTTCTATTGTATTTCCTTAATATCCGTTACAGACTACGTTTGAGACTTAGGATTCTTCAACTCAATGTTTAGTTCTTGCTGAATCTCTACCATCGTCACGTCGGGTTGATCTGTAGAGAACTTGACATACCATGTTAAAGCCCTATCCTACAGCGTTGTGACCAGTGACGTTTTATTCATATTATCATCAGTAATTTGTTGTGACTTCCACACAGCATCAGCAATGAACCAGAATTGTTCGAGGTCTTCGCTTCTTACCCCTCTAAAATCAGCATCATCATTGTGTTTGCGATGTTGAATGGTTGATGCAGAGGTGGAGGTGGAGGTGTAGGTGCATGTGGCATAGGTGGAGGTGGAAGTGGAGTGGATGGATGGGGTATCCCTGGGATACCCTGGCTGACTATCTGCACAACGCTTCTCAGTGTTCTCAAAACAGTCTCTTCATCGTCACTATTAGAGGATCCTAATAGCGAACTGTATTCAGAGCCTGATTCTTCGTTCCTTATAAAGGGTTTTCTGCTTCGCGTAGTCCCAAACATAAATGTAATGTCATAACCATTTTTTCCTCTTCGTCGTCGCTATTAGAGGATCCTAATAGCGAACTGTATTCAGAGCCTGATTCTTCGTTCCTTCTAAAGGGTTTTCTACTTCGCATAGTCCCAAACATAAATGTAATGGCATAACCATTTTTTCACACAACAAAATCTTAATCCAAGTCTTCAGAGATTTAAGTACTTACCTCTTGGTCCTTTGAAGAAACTGGGCTCTGCTTCACTATAGTTGATGCTCATATCGATCGCAAGATCAGTGATGAATCCTCCTAAGATACGATCAATCCAGTGATCAATGGCCCACCCGATGTTATTTTCGGAAGCTTCCAAGTGCTTCACTAGCTCGAGGGTCCACACAATAGGGTTGTCAAGCCTCCACGTACCCTAAATATCCACTAATCTAGATAGCCACTCATGCAATTCACAAGGAAAGAAACAGAAGAAGGCTTTGGTCTTGTTTGTGTACAGATATCTATTTTGCCATTGTTCCTTGGATAACCATGGGTTTCTTTTCTCTTGAGCTGAAAACGCGTGAAACTTTTGATCGATCCACTTTTCAATTTCTTTCTTAGTACAGAACCACTTATTCAACATCACACATTCATCAAACAGATCCTTATCCCCACAATGGAACCATTTGTTGGCTTGATGGGGCCTGACCCAGGTTCAACGTTATTTGTGCCAACCAACAAAACCCTAACTGTTGGCCTGTTCGGAAACGACCTACATAGTGTAGGCTGCAATCTCACCTGAAGCAGTATTGGGGGATGAAAGAACTAGGTTTATGCATCTAGAGGCCTGTGTGAAGGTTCCTGTAGTCCTTATGGCTTAGATCTACTTTTGTGCACCTTTAACCCTTCCAAACAGGCAATTACTGTAAATTATCTCAAACAACTTCCATCTCTTCACGAAGGTTCTTGATTAGTCTTAACATGCGTAAATATTACTGATCTACTATTTTCGCGTAGAAAAAATGCATTAATTTAGGTAAATCATAACACATAGAGAAGATACATAAACTTGCAGAAGTAAGAAATAATACATAAATGCATCCAAATTGGCTCAAAATTGTCTTTATTAAGAATAATCATTTAAGTAAAAACTTCTTTTCCCTACACACTCAGCTGCAAGGGCCCACACACTTAACCTACAGACTTACCAAGGTCTCCTCGCACTCAACTGTAAGAGCCTTCCCCTTTTTCCTAAGTACAGGAAATAGACCTTTCCTGCCTTAGCTTACTTCCCCAAACAATGATCTTCAATCTTAGTTCCATCCTTAGACTTACTATGGCTCATCGATATATAGCATTTTACTTACAATACCATGGTTTGTGGACCATGGGCGGGTCTCAAAACTCTCTATCACTTACCCACCTAAGGGAATAATGCCCCTTTGACTCATACTAGCTTCGCACTCTGCTTCACATTTCCCAGAGACTTTACATGCTTACAAAAGAATATTACAAAAGTTTACCAAAATTTGACTCAACTTGACCCTAAGGACCCTATCCTAACAAAAATTATTGAAAACATGACTCACACACTGCTTATTGGAGATTTATAAACACATCTCGATAAAGTATTTACAATGACATGTACATACATACATACATACATACATACATACATACATACATACATACATACATACATACATACATACATACATACATACATACATACATACATACATACATACATACATACATACATACATACATAGCTACATACATACATACATACATACATTATATATATATATTTATATATATATATAATATTTATATATATATATGGTAACTCATTTGCTTAACTAGGAATAAAGAAGGATATAATGTATGCATTTGATCAACCATCTCCCATGTAGATTCATCGGGCCCAAAGTGCTTCCACTACACTTTAACTTGCTCTATTGCTCAGTTTTGGATCATAAGCTTCTTTTGTTGTAGGGTGCTTTAAGGCTCTGGATGGAACTCTCCTTTTGGTTCCACCCACAGTACAGAGTAATCAATCACATGATCAACATCCGGTATATATATTTAAGAAATGAAACATGGAAAACATCATGGACTTTCACTGATGGTGGAAAATCAATTCTATAGGCCACTGGTTCAATCCTTCAAAGGATCTCAAATGGACCGCAATACCAAGGTGCCAAATTGGTACATGATCCAATCTTCAAGGAGATCTTCTTGGGCTTGGTATACAAGTACACATGCTCCCCAACCTAAAACTCCTTGAATACCCTATGATGATCCACATAACTCTTTTGCATGTCTTGTGTTTTAAATTATTTTTGACAACCTACATCTCCAGTTCCATCTCTCTCAACATATTTGGTCCAATCAATACCTTTTTCACTAGATCACTCCAGCTGATGGCAGTATTACAACTCCTGCCATAAATAACCTCCAATGGACTCATCTTCAAGGATTCTCGATACCCATTATTATAATAAAACTCCACCAATGGAAGATACTCCTCCCACTTCCTTTGCTAAAGCATGACATACATCCTAAACATATCCTCAAGAACCTTGTTAACCCTCTTTTTATATCCATCTATCTATGGATGATAAGTTATAATGAAAGCTAACTATGTCCCTAAACCTACAAACAACTCCTTCCAAAACCTAGAAGTGAACTTGGCATCTCTATCTCATATAATCCTCTTGGGAATTCCATGCAACCTAACTATCTTCTTAATGAATACCTAAGCCACTTCACTATCTGAATTAGTAGACTTTAATGCACTTAAGTGAGCTATCTTGCTCAACATGTTAACCATGACCATGATGGAGTCATGTTACCTTGATTTCCTTGGAAATCAAGTAATTAAATCCATGGAAATGGCCTCCCATTTCCATTCCAAAATTGGAATAGGTTCTAACAAACCAACTGGATGTTTTCATTCAATGTTCGCCTACTGACAGTCCAGACACATAGCAACAAACTCAACCACCTCTTTCTTAAAATTAACCCAATGAGTAGAACTTCTTGATAGATTTCAAATTCTCCTACTATCCAAACTAGCCTGAATATGGATTGACATGAAACTCTCTCAAAATAAGCTTCTTCAATTCACTGCTAACAAGCACATAGATCTTGCTCCTAAATCTAATAAATTCATCTGTTGTAATATGATACTCCTCATCCTTATCAACTTCACCTTGTTTTTGCAGTCTTTGATTCAGCTTCTGGTATCTCTGATCATGTTGGTTGACATGCAAGGTCTACTCCTGTAGATATTTCCCATAAGAGCTCACAACTGAAATATGATTCACCTTCACTTTCATACTCAGAGCATTTGCAACTCAATTATCCTTACCTTCGATGTACCCGATCTCAAAATCAAACTCAATGAGAGTATTCAACCATCTAGCTTGCCTTGCATTCATATTAGGTTGGTCAAATAAGTACCTCAATCCACTATGATCACTCATCAAAATGAACCTCTTGAAATGGAGATAATGTCTCCACATTTTCAATGTATGAATGATAGATTCTAACTCAAAATCATGAGTCACATAATTTTTTTAACGCTCATTCAGCTTTCATGATTCATAGAAAACCACCTAACCTTCCTACATCAAGACTCCACAAATTCCTTTCTTGCAAGCATCTATACAAACCAAAAATTATATCGGGATTTTCAATTCTCAAAACTAAATCATTGGTAAGCAACTACTTCAACTAATCAAAACTAGTTGAACACTCAATAATACATTCAAATTTCTTTCCATTCCTCTACAAAGATGTGATAGTATAGCCGATCCTAGAGAAGTTCCTGATGAACCTTATGTAATAACCTACTAATCCCATGAATAATTTGACCTCATCCACATTCTTCGAAGTTGGCCACTCCATGATAGCCTTAATATTTTCTAGATCCACTACTATCCGATCCTTGGAAACCACATGTCCCAAGTAATGAATTTGAGTCTAAAAGAAACTACACCTTTTTAGCTTGGCATACAACTTATGCTCTCTCAACAATCTCAACATTGTTTCCATGTGCTTTTCATGCTCCTCCTCATTCTTTTAATATACTAATATATCATCAACAAAGACAATCATAAACTTATCCAAGTAAGGGTGCAACACATTGTTCATCAAACACATGAAAGTGGTTGGAGAATTGATAATACCAAAAGGAACCACCACAAGCTCATAGTTCCCTTAGCTTCTATGAAATGCAGTCTTGTAGATGTCTTCTTCTTTGATGTGCACTTGATGACATCCTGATCTTATATTAATCTTTGAAAATATTGCAGCTCCCTTTAGTTGATAAAATAAATCATCAATATGAGGAAATGGATAAATTTTCTTGATATTCACCTTGTTTAGCTGCATGTAATCAATGCACAATCTGAGGGTATCGTCCTCCTTCTTTACAAACAACACTAGTACACCCCAAGGAGACACACTTGGCCTTATATATCCCTTATCAAGCATCTCTTTAAGCTACAACTTCAGTTCCACCAACTCGGGTGTTCTCATCATGTAAGGTGCCTTATATGTTGGTGCTACTCTTGGCATCAACTCAATAGATAATTCCACCTCTCTATGAGGATGCAATTCTGGAATCTCTATAAGAAACACATCTTGAAACTATTGTAAGATAGGATACCTCCTTAGGACTTCATCATCCTCATCCTCCTTCCCTTTGTCACTAGAAACATGTACTCCAAACAATAAACATCCTTTCCTTCTATTTCACTTAGCTTGCATGGTTGCAACCATCCTCACTGATGTAGACTTCTTATTTCCCTATAACATTCTCTTTTCTCCATCCTCATCCAAGTACTAAATGGCCTTGCCATAGAAATCAACCTTGGTCCTATGAATAAACATCTAATCCATGCCCAAAAGCATGTTATATGAACCTAAAGGAAGAAAATTCAAATTTATTGTTGTAAGCATGCCATTAAGCTCAAATTAAAAAGACTTCACCCGATGAACTCTTCTCTTGGTCCCTGTCGCCATCTGGACCAACCAATATTTTGCATGCACTTCAAGAATTTAATGGGAAAGCAGTCTGCAACTTGTTAGAAAACCATTTTTGTTTGATTGATCACAGAGCATAAGTCAATAGGAAAGTAATCATTTTATTCTTCGCTTTGTTTTATGTATTTGATTTACTTTCTTTGATACTTATCTCCTTCCCTCATCACACAAAGTGACAAATTTTTGAGCCTTGTATATGCCTATTTTTCCATCACATAGTACCACTATTTCATAACCTAAATTCCGACATTTTTAACTCATTTCATACCGTAATTCCACAACTTGGCACCAATACATATCCTACTCCTCGTGCTTGGTTATCATTAGTTTTCTTAGATTTTCTATGATTAAATATTATTTAGTTATGATGATCTAATGAATGTTTTTTGCTAAGTTCATTTGTCGCAGGGTTCCATTGCCAAAATCCTTCACAAGTCAATTAAACCAGTTGCTACAAATTGAGTATGGAATAAATTCTTGTAGGTGAAAATATGAAATTTGTGATCAAATGGGGAAGAATATTTAAATTCCGACATGCAGATTTTTTTCAGAGTACCCTAATTTAGGTAACCCATAAGCGGTTTGGTAAAATTCATTACCATGAAGGAGTTATGGTCAGGGGAATATTCTAGCACAATCTTAAGTACAAAATCAGGGCCAAATTTGTGGTTTATCTATTTTCAGCCACAACCAATATTTGGATAAACCTCTTATGCTAAAAAACAGAATGGTTTGTTACACACAATAGAACCCAGCTCAGTTAATCTGAGATCCACCTGGAAATCATTCACGAAAGATATCATGCATGTTATAATAGTTTTGATGTTTGAACTATTTACTTTGTATGGTTAATTAATTAAGTTTAGCTTCTATTAGTTGACCTTTTAAGGCCCGATGCATTTTGTAATTAAAGGGGAGGAAGAGGAGATGAACGAGAGAGAAAAAGGATTGGTGTGATTACATTTTTACCTTGAAAGAACTGAAGGAATGTATGTATGGGAATTTATGTTTTGAACCTTAATACAACTTGACTATCATCATGAGTTATTTGTGAGTATTATGATTTTGCTTTAAGTTTTCAGTCTCATTAATTTAATTTAACTTTCTCCAACTAGTGGTAAGGGCCCACCACCCCTTGGAAACAATTTTTACAACCAATATAGATTTTAGGATAACGTTTGATTAATTAGTTAACATTGTGAATGTTGCTTGGAGAATTACTACTTGGATTTTTGAGTTGATAGTTTCATTCTGAATTTAAATTCGCATTCTGCTTCCTAGATCTGAGTTAGCAAAGGTAGATTTCATTTCTCGTTTGATATAGATCAATCAAGGTTCTGTTGAGTAATGATTTTGGCATGTCGTTGTTTCCTTTGTGCAATTATATTATACAGAGGTGTTTGTGATTCACTATTAATTCGAGTATATACAAAGATTGTTCATAATTGAGACCTCAAAATGAATTTCGTTTATGCTTTGTATACTTTTGAATCTTGTAGTGTCATCTCTAAAGAAGAATTCTCAAAGATATTTAGTTTTGAATTCATTTGATTTGGGATGTAATGCAATTAGAGAAAGGTTGAATTAGAATTGAAGTTCAGTGTGCATTAATCTAGGTTTCTTGAGTTTACAGTGATAGAGTTAAGTCCTGAATAGGATTTAAGATTTTGTGTTGAGTAGGCTTGGTGTGGGAATAGACAAGGTCATGCATTCGTTTACCAAGTCAGAAGTAGTGGTTATGTGTGTCTCGGGATTTAGGTCTAGCATTTAGACTTTAAATAGGTTAAGTTTCTCTATTTCTTTGGCATTAGGGTGTGTTAACCGATTTTTTCTTTCGTTTAATATGGTTTTGATTTTATAACCAGTTTACGAGCATAGCATGAGTTTGGGTGTGCTTTTTTTTATTGCATTACCAAGTGAGGTTAAGTTTTGAAGAATGATTTTCTCTGTTTAACTTTAAAGTTTTTGAATCTATTGGTTATGAACTTAACATTATTAGAGTAGGATTGAATTGGATTGAAGTTTCACGCTTAATGTAAAATGGTTTTCTGAGTTTGATTGGAATAGAGTGAATTTAGAATAGTTAATTCTTTTTGTGAAATGATTTTATGAGTTTTATTTTAGAACAATTTTCGATCCTTTGAAGTTGAGTATGTTAATATAGTCAGTATGGAATATCGATTTAAGGTTTGTGTTACTTAGTTTCTTTTGAGCATTTCTAGAATTAAATACTTGTTGATTTGTTTCATCACCCAGGATTTAGCTTAGAAATTAGATCTATTTTTAATTAGAAGCTTTCTTGCTTTTCATAGCATAATTATTTCTTTGTAAGAGAAAGTCCGAGTGTGAATTCGATTGCGCAAGTAGAGATACTAGTTTAATGCAGATTAATTTGGTTTTCATTTACTTTTGAGTTTCAATTATGAGTTTCCTAATTATGAAGAGTGAGATTTCTTTCGAATGATTTATTTCATTTAGATTAGGAGTCTTGAATTGAAGGTTTTTCATAGATTAAGTTGCAATGAGTTTCTTTTAATAGGATCTTTCAAGTTAGAATTGCTATCATAGGTGTTCTTTTCGAGCTAGTGTATGGTGTGTTCTTTTAAGAATTTCTTTTACAGCAAGTGAGTGGTGTTTGTTTGTAAGTAGTGATTAGAATTTCTTTTATAGCAGTGATTGGTGTTCTTTTATAGCAGTAAAATAGTAAATTGATTTTTTACTCTAATTTAGGTTAGATGCTTTGATCCTACATTACTTGTGCTTGTGCCTTGAAGGTTACGAGTCTCAAATTGATAATTTAATGTTGGAATTATAACACATATAATTTCCCCAACACACACATTCTACTTAACACCATAGGTGACCCCATGACTCCAAATCAATCTTGAAATTTCCAAAACCTCCCTCCATTACCGAGAGGTGTGTCAGGTCTCGCGTCGTTTAGGCATAGAAGACGCCACACAACCACTGTTACAGGATCATCCTTTATAGGTGTAACTTAGATTAGGAACCCTCCTCATCAAAGCACTCCTTTCACTACCCCTTAATGGGCTCCACAAGCTACCCCTCAGGGGATCCCTCACACTACCCCTCAAGGGATCCCACACAACTCCCCTCTCGGTAGTCCACATGGTTCTCACTAGGGAAACCATCCTCACTAAGGAACCCCTTTACATATAGTTGTTCAAAACCATTTTTCGATGGCGAACAACTTACAAGTCTGGTTTTTAGGTTCTTTAAATCTCCCAGATTTAATCCAGTTAACCAATGACCCTATTGCACATGACCAAAATTGGCCACCATGCCAACCAAGATACCTTCGTATGTTCCAAAATTTGAATGGAAACAAGAAGATATAAGAAACCATGTTATGACCTTTCACCTTTGGTGTTCATCCAATAGTATGATGAAAGATACTATTCACCTACATCTGTTTCACCGGAACCTCACAGATCCCATAGAAAAATGGTACATAGAAAAACCCTCTAGGTCACATGGGAACTTCAGTTCCCTAGCCACAACATTCCCAATGTTCTTTCAACTCTCAGTCCGCTAAGACTTGGGACTGGAAATCCTAACCCAATTCAAACAAACATCTACTACGCACATATTAGACCACATCCATGAGTGGAAAAAAAATTGTAGTTTGTGCAAAGCTCATCTGGAGGCCAAAATCCCCCTCGACCTATTTTTAAGATCTCTCATGTCAGAAATCTCAAAATATGTGGAAAATTTCTCCCCACAAAATGAGGAAGAGACTATTTCTAAATCTCAACAATTAGAGTTCATATACACACAATATGTATACCTCTACCATGTCCTTCTAGATGCATTGCACATACAAACTTTTAAACTCAAGTTACCAAGTACATCTAGTGCTGCAGACGGGTTGATTAGGGCCATAACCCAAAATAAACAAGGAAACACCTTCAAGTATGCTAGAAATACATACAGTGGCCAACCATTTAGTGCCATAATTGTAGAACCTCCACCATAGAACATAGGATGTTATCCCAGTCAACCTACCCCTCTACACAACCATGATATGCAGGTTGGCCCATATCCTCCCACACATCGTAGCCAATATCCTGTGACATAGGGTAGCCAATATCCTCCCGCACAGGGAAATAAATATCCCCCTAGGACCACAGAAGAAGTTTCCACTTCCCAAATCACATATGATAACCAAGGACAAGGGAACCAATATTTCACCTTTCTAACACCTCAACGAAATAACCCACCAACACAAAATAATGCAGGGTTTAATTTTGTGCAACCTTTTTTCCCTCAAAATAGATAATCATTTGAATAGATAAAAATGGCTAATCCACCCAACGCTACTAAGAAAAAAGGAAAGGAGAATCCCAAGGTAGAGCTTGCGTGGGGGGGGGGGGAGGAATAATCAACAACAACCCCCGTGGGCACTAGCTGGGGGTAGCCCCAATAGGAACCCAAACCAGGGACATACCAATAATAATCCACAAAGGCAAAATAAGAACCCTTCTCTACGGAATAATCATGCTTGTGCCATTTTTGGGGAATACAGTCATTACACCCATCATTTCCATCAATTCCCTGAGTTGAAGAGGATGAATGAAAGCAGGGGGGAAAGGGGACAAAACCAAAAAACTACAGTAACGTAGAATCCTTTCCCCAATCAATGAGTGGTAAATACCTAGTAGGAACCCTCCAACAACAATATCGCAATCCTCCCAGAGGAAGTTCCCATAATACCTCAAGTCGTGACATTTATATGGCAGGGGAAGAGGTTCTCCTGTAGACACCACTAGAAACAAACCCTTCTACCTCGATCACTGCAACACCTACATCACCTTTGAAAATCCCTTGATACCCCATAGAACCCATCCCAAAGATGGTCAAAGGACCTTTACTACGAACTAGATAGAACTCAAAGGTTTCTCATGGCTACAGCATAGTCGATGACTTAGCTCAATCTCCTTTAGCTATGTCAGCATTGGAAGTCTTGTAAACATGCCCAGCCCAATAGAAAGCCTTACTTTCCGCATTAGGAGGAATTGACCCTTTTGATTCTAATTTAATGGTTTTTGACTTGGATAAAGTTAACCCACATCTTGCATCAGTCATCGCTTTCTAAATTCTGGTCTCATTTTGTAATATCGCCATCCATCGTCACATACTCAATGAGGGAGAATCCACATGTATTATGTCCAAAAAAAATTGGCAAAAACTTGGATCTCTCGAACTTAAACCATCTGACATCACGCTCAGAGTATATGATAGACACCCTTCTATTCTCGTAGGCCTATACCAAGATGTTCCAGTACAACTTGCTAGTAAAATGGTGCTCATTAACATAGAAGTCCTAAACATGTAGTTGGATTAAAATATCCTTCTTATCTGAAGTTACATGTATGCAATGACTACAGTAGCATCTTCTATATTCAGGATAATTATGTTCCCTCATGATAGTAAAATTGTTACAGTTGACCAACTCACATACTATGAGAAGAAGACATTAATTGCCTCTGATGGTGTGCTACCTTTCGTCAAATCTTCTCTTAAGTTGATCACAACCTACAATGAATTCGGAACTAGGAAATTTAATCCATCACTGTTCCTCGATACATACCTTGGAGAACCACCTTTGCTAGAGGACACTCCTGCAGCCACAAGAGCCCCAGTGTGCATAATTAGTTCATTAAACACCCCTCAAGATTAGGAACCAGTTCCAGGTACCGACCATAATGCAATTGTTTATTCTAAATTCTTACATATGTTATCACCCAAACACACTTATTATACCCTCCACCAAGTTTTATCTTGCACCAAGTCATGCAAAAACTTACATTACCAAATATGGCTCTAGCAATACCAATCTTGTATTTGGCCCCTTAGGCCATGTCGGAAAGCTCAGGTATCACCTTGATAGGCATAATTCCTATAGCCCCTCCTCATGATACCACCCCACAATAAGAAATGCCTACCTCAACACCAGTCAGTGCTAGAAAAAGGGATAAGAAAAAAGGAAAGAAGGTGGAAGCTTCAAACGCTTCCTCCTCCAGGGTACCTGCACCCTATGCTTTATGTGAAGTAGTTGGGCACCCTACCAATATGTGCCCCAAGTTAAACGATCTAAAATCTCTTTTGCATGTCCAAACAACGCCAGGGAACCCACCTCCACCTATTGGAGAAAAGACCACACCAGCACATGACAAGGCATTATGCAACAACCATGCATCTTCTATATGTGCGGAGTATGGACATTACACTCATCATTGTCCCGAAATCCCTCAGTATCGTATGTATTAAGCACACTCGTTCAATCCAATATTGTGTCTCCATTAGGACCAGCCATGCCAATGGTGGATGATGGATCCAAAACCATGTTTTATGTTTCTTGAGAATAACCTTCATGCTCATATTCCTCTCACTCCCATAGTCACCCGAGCTCCCACTATACAAGGAGGCTATTAGATGATCCAAAAATAAAATATTATCATAGGTTATAAAGTTGGAATAAAATAATTATTAATTTAAGATATTAAATTAATAATATTATTCTGGAATGTTTAATTATTTAATGGAGACACTTAGAATTAGTATACTGTTGTAACAAGATATGACTCTCCAAATGTGTCATATCTTAGGCTCTATTTTAGGAGACTAGTTAGCTAGTTGTTTTGAATAGCATTTATTGTAAATGGACACTTGTTATTTCATAAGTGATCCATAATTAGAGGTAGTTAGGACATTGAGCTTATAAATAGCTCATTGCAAGAGTGTTTTGTTGTTCAGGTGTAAACTATTGCAAAATCAAATATGTAATTTATTTATTTATTTATTTATTTTATTTTTTTTGATTAATAAAATTTTGTGTCTGGGGAAACTTTTTCCATTAGAGGCAATCAGAATCAGTGGCACTTCAACTTGCCTCCTTGTATGCTTTATATGATGAACCAAGACATCTTATGAACCAATGTCCTAAGTTACGGGCATTTAGGAGGTACTACCCTACCCTTCACATTGTCCCTAGCAACATACTTAGACATAGATGTCATAGTTTCTACATTTTTACACGAAACCATCATACTCAGTGTTGCACACACATTCCTCGATTTCGTGAAACAATGGATTTTATGTGTCGATTCATTGGTAAAAACTCCTTATTAGTCCAAATAGATACCCAATCTGCAGATAACACCACATCAGTGGAGGACAATGGACCCAGGACCATCTTATGTGTATTCGAGGAAAAAACATCACCTGCAATACAGCTAGGAACCCATCAACATGTTACCTCCAACCACCATAGGCCAGGATGTAGAAGGAAGACAAATCAGCCTCAGGAAGTATTGTCAAAATCACCCCACATGTGCACCCTATGCAATAGACCTGACCATCTAGTAAATCATTGTCGGGAATTGGGCAAGTTTAGAGATGTTTTTCGATTGTTGGTCCATATTTCGTGAACTACTCACGCGATCCATGCTAGATGCTCACGTCATTAGTGTCACATCTTCTGTGAAGCACATCATATGCGAAATTGCCAATACTTTCCACATTTTTGAGCAATGAGAGCATCATTGAGATAAAATAACATTGGGGAGACACCTCATGTTGATACTAAGATCCTGAGATGGAAAATGCTCCAAAATTCCCCATCTCACAACACTGACCACGTGTCGTCATCTCACACTATGGGCAATACTGACACCTACACCATTTATTATGTTAGCACTAGTTTTGTGTGTAGTATTTGTACCAGTAACTCTCATAGTTCTAAGACACAAGGATCAGTACCATGTCATCTTCATCATGGTACCCTTTGTTCTGTTTCAACCCCAAACTCATTCTTTGGGCCCACCTCACGCTCAGAGTACCCCTTTAGGTGTGCCTTCTCATGTTCTTCGATTCATCTTGTTTAGGAAATTCAGGTTATATATATTTTCATCAAGATGTTTTCACTTTGGGTATTAGTTGTCAAGGTTGCATGTACATCAATAGATTCTCTTCATAATCAATACCTTGTTGGTCATCAACATTGAAGGTATCATTCTCCACCTAGCATGATAGTCTTCCCATAAAACTTTTTATATCTTGACATCATTTCTCTAAATGCACCATAGAGTCCATCATCTAAACCTACCACCACCTCCCCTTGCACACAGTAAATGTCCATTCTGGTAGATAAAACCTTCCCATTCATGGATCACCCCATGTTGTAGACCCCCACATACTATTTGGATCCATGAGAATTTATTAAATATTGGGATCCATTTCACTTGCATACCATGAAGATTAGCCTCATTCTTCTTCACTTATTGGTTACCAACCCCACTCCTATACCACCTCATTTATTTGTGATAGATAAAATTGAATGCACTTCCACATTCTACATTTGGCCCACCATCCCTCCATATGGCATATCCCATTTGCGTCACTTAATTCACCTCATGAACCCCACATCAATACCAACTAATGGGGCCCTCTGCACAAAAACACCTTACCTCCATCATCATGCAGGTCACCATTTTCATGGGGCACCCATCTCCATGTATGTACATCCCAAACCACCTTTACATTCTTTTGGAAAGTGTACAAATATTTTTTAAGAAAAGGGTTCCCACTCATATTTTCATGTCTCATACCCAGTGATAGTCCCTATTCTCCCCTATTTGGAGCTCGTTAATCACCACCCAATCATTGAACATTCACCACGCCAGTCAAAACATGCTCACACGTATCCTAGATGTCCTACCGACTCTAGGGACTTCCCCCCCAGAAGAATTATTTTACTATCGCCACTCACATTACATCTCCAACCTCGGGAAGTCAATCATATCCATTCAAATTGTCCACTTTAATTATTTTTCCTTGTTATCCCAAGATATTACATTCATATTTATCCATCATGATTCCCCAAATCAACATTTCAGGTGGTTGACACTTTTTTCTTTTCAAATTCAACACCCATATTCCAAGATTGAAGCAGTACCTTGGGTATTTCCCCCTCTTATGGGACATCCTCGGATTGCACAATGGGAATCACTATCCCCCAATGATGTCATCAATCTCTCTAACATTTGATAGCAACATAAGCTTTTCATGTCAGGGTAGTATCTTACGTTGTGATCATTACAGTTCTCTCATTTAATCAAAGACCCATACATCGCTTAAAACCTCATTTAACAGTGCTTCACCTTCTTGATGCATGGGGGCACCTAATTTAGTCTATTGTTCATAAATGCCCTTGAGGGTGTAAGAAATTATCATCAACAGCATGTCAGCCACTACAATGCTGACTTGACAAGAATATTTCGTGTATCATTGTAATACTTAGTCACTAGTCATCATAATGAGCATGGGACATGCTCACCTCGTATAGATGACTTTTTCAGAGCATGGTTATCTTTATCCTCAGTCAAGGTTTTCCCTACTCATCTGCCCCACAAGTTATCTTCTCTCTCAAGAAGTTGATCAAACTCTCAGTGAACACAAAAACATGTGATGTATTTTGACTATATGTTTACTCTTAACCTCATACATCAGGGAGAAATTGTTAACATGGAAAAATCATACACACATTTGTACAATCCATATGGAACCCTAATTCATCCAGCAGATCATACAAGTGAATACTTTCCAGCTGAATACATCATAAAAAATAAAAATAAAAAATTTCCAAAGGTCTCGAGTATAAAATTGAACCACACAGCCTATCCAAAGTTCAAAATTGATGACCGCACAACTTTTCCTTCAATAGTCACACAATCAAATAAAATTTGACTCGGAAATTTTGGATCACTTCACACACTTGGAAGGTGAGATTCGTTGACATGTTCTAGTCAAGGATAGTCAAATTTGAGTTTCCTTGAAGATATGAAGACCCCAAGGGATCCTCTTGTCCTACTCATGGGTCATTTTATCATTGATGAACCAAGAGAGGGAAGAGGGATTCAAAATTATATATAAACAGACCATTGGAAGACCAAAGACAAGGAAATGTTATGCTTGAAAAATTGTTCCCAATAAATCATGCATTCCATTGTTGAAGAAGAAGTACAACATTATTGTGCTATCCAAATGTTTTCTCAACAATATAGCATTCTAGTGTGGATAGGATTTCACCATTGAGAGAGCCTTGATACTTCTTTGATAGAGAGGAGAAGCTTGCAAAGAGTTGAATAAAGGAACGTCCTTGTTGAGGATTTTGAGCATCATTTCTCAAATAATTATGTCCAAGTGTTTAGTATTCATCTATTGTTTTCATCTTCTACTTTCAGCAGTCAATAGAGGGAGCCCTTTTCCATTACTTTGTTGACTTGTTTTCTTCATCAAGCATTATTTATATGTTTGTTTCTTAGTTTTTAGTTTTTGTTGTATATGCATTGTCTTAACCATTTCCAATGCTTTGTTTACTCATGTTTGTCCACTAACAACCAATCATATATGTGATTTTTTTGTAGGGAACAACTAACTACTAAGAAAGTGTATTTTGGTACCCCATTGCTATAAAAACACTACCACAATACAATTAACATGTCCGTGAAGATTGGAATTTTCTTAAAAAGCATACAATATTAGACATTGCATATAGAAAAATGGTTATATACAATTATGTGAGGATTGGAATTTCCTTGGTTTGTATTATGGTGACTCAACCAACCGCTTGTCAACAAAAGCAGACAACAATTAACACTTAGCAATAGTATAACTTATTTCTACATTATTGTAGCTAATGGCTATTCTCTCCTAAAATGCTATTATTTTCCACTAATTGTTGCTAGATATTATTTTATATAAAAACAAGGAATCAATAAAAAGAGATCGATAATTTTATAGTTCTTGAAGATTGTAATTTTGGATTATATATTCTTTTATAATTCTATAAGATTTATTCCTTCTTAGAGTGACAGTAAGTTTGAAAGCTCTATAAATTTTTTTCCTATTAATCAAAATCCTTTTCTTCTATATACTCGTTTCTCGTTTCTCTTTAAATGAAAATTTTTTAAGAGTGACTGTTTCTTCCCCTTTCACATATGTGTGCATAATGTTATGAACGGGTGATTTTATTAAGGATTCAATTGTATGGTTAAGAAAAAATCGTATATAAAGATTATGTTATGTGACTACTAATTCAATTCCTAGCACGTATTCCAACACAAAAGGATTATTTTTTTTGTTTCCCTTTATTCCTCTTACATTGAATTTTAATTATTATCTATCACAATTGAATGATTGCATGAAGACTCGAAATTATAATAGGCAGTAGTTTATAACACGACTTTTTGAAGGCTTTTCCGGCTGATTTTTCCGGTCAAAATCCGGCAGCAATTCATTGGAATCCCAAATTTGATCGCTAGTTTCTGCACAATCAATGGCTCCCAGGGGTTTTCCAGGGCGCTGAATCCAAATATGCAGTTAAAAAACCATTTTAACTGCTAAAAATCAAGATTTAACCTCATTTCTTCCGGCGGATTCCGTCACCGGAATCTCCAAAAAGTCGCATTATAGACAACTCCTTATAATAGTATTTAGCCAAGAGAATCTCAAGTACAACAATGTATCGAAAACACAAAGTTATATTCCCTTCGGTATAACAACATGCAACTTCCTATTTCTGGTGAATAAGGAATAGGTCGGCTGAAAACTCCACAACACTCATCTTGGAACGTTGAAGGAAGTATATGTGAAGCAATCTAGATCCTAATGAAATACCAGTGGTTTCAAATCTAGAAAAGCTAGTTTCTTAGAAAAATTAAAGGAAAAACAAGCAGACTCTTTCTTAGATATTCTTTTACAAACTTGTGTTCCCCTCGCAGATATTGAAGTAAAAGAAAAATTACCACCACTGCTTTAAGCAAACCAATTGTTACAAATTTTGATATCATAAGGGATATTCTAGTTATTCCTTGCTTTTACCTATTGTTTTTTGAAACAAAAATCAATTTAATTTTTTTTTTAATATAATCACAATAGCTTATTTTGACATACATTATGGTTTTTATTGGTAATCTTGAAGTGTTACACAACATTTTGTCACTGTCCCTATACTCCCCGTCCATGATCCTGGAGGACCTCTATAGTGTACCCGACATTCTTTTCCATCATGAAGAAACTCCTAGTATGTCCCTCTTCATGAGCAGAATAATTCCCCTTTGCATCATTTCCCAAGAATCTTCCTTCTATCCCAGTTTACAAGATCGACGCTACTGACCAGTTTTCTCCTCACGCCAATTTACAAATATTAAAACTAGCCCTCACACAATTCAGAGCGACTAAGCCCTTTTCTAGTTGTGTCGGTCCTCTTTTGGAAGGTTTTTTAAATAAGGAGCTGAAGCTTCCATGTCTAGAAGATTCGTAAAAGAAGTCTGGTAGATGGTTGGGCCAGATAGAGCCAAGGAAGTCAGTTTGGGCTCCTTTCCCCTATTAGGATGGAACAACCTCAAGAGATAAGACCTTCTCCCATGATGAGAGGAACCATATCCCATCCATCCAAGATATATAAACCTCTCTTCTTCCCAAGCAACAACTAGTTGGAGTTTTGGAGCAAGTTTGAATAATCAGCAAATCATCTATAGCTTGTAGCTTTTTAGTGTATGTTTGAGGGAGAATAGTGTGATTTGGTTTGGTTTGAGACTAGAGTGAAAGAGGCCTTAAAAATTCCATTGTTGGGATATCCATGAAGTGCTAGCAGAAATGTGGGAACCCGGATACGTCGGAGGAGACAAACAACGTCAAGGCACCAGTTGTAATCTCTTCTCGATTTATATAAATACAACTATTGATCGATTTCCTACATGAAGTGTCATTTTACATCTTTATGTATTAATTTTCCTTGACCTATTAAGTAGGTTGCATACAATATTGTATGCCATCAAATTTGTTGTTTTTGTTGTTTTCTTGTTTTAGTATTCGAAGGAAGGAAACAAAAGATAGCTAGAGTAAGGAAACAAGATCATCACCAAGTGGAATAGCGTTCTAAGAGGTAGGCCCTCTTAATTGATTCTAGCTTAAGGAGATTCTCCATAGATTGTTTGTTTGTGGCTAGACCCACTCTCTCAGGCTAGAGGAATTGTTTGTGTCTGCACTGAGAATTTAGTTGCACCACAAATTGGCGACTCCATTGAGGATTCAATCCTTCTGTTTGATTGATTGTCATTTTATGGTTTTGTGTGAAATTTTCTAGTATCACAATTTTCCTTTAGTGTTCTCTTCATTGCTTGGTTTACTACTCTGAGCCTAAAATTTACAGTGGTAAGTCCGGTCTTAGCCTCTGAAAATTTTTATTTTTTTCCTTGAATCCTCGGTCAACGCGTTTATTTTTTTTACAATCGCACTGATCAACGGAGTTTCTCAAAAACAGTGGCACCGACCCCCTTTTGGTGCATGTTGTCAGTTAAGTAGTCACGTCGATTCCTATAGGTGAAGATCAAGGTCTACCCTAGATCATAGCCAGTGTGTCTTGCCCTTTTGTTTTCTATCTCTCAGTTTGTTTTGACTGTGTTCTCCCTGGCTAGAAAGCTATTTTAGCTTGGTTTGTATGATTGGTTGATTTGTATTTTCTTCACTCAATTTCTTGAGTTCTTGGATGGTGTATAACCCTAGGGAATCTAAGTCGTTACCCATTCACTTGTTTGCATGCTCAGAAAGTCAGGTCGATAGTCAAATTTTCTCCTTGCATTTCATTTGAGTAGTCCTTTTGTTTCTTTGATTTCCATTTAACAAATTTGAAAAGTTTTACTTGGTGTTTGAGCATCTCTTTTTGGGCATAGATCACATTGCCCATCTTGTTTTTGGTTCAGTATTTGCTTCATTAGTTTGAAAGGAATTCTCTTTTGTGCTTTGTGTTTAGTTGTGATAGGTTGTATCAGAAATATTTCACTGAAGTGTTTGTGAAATATTCATTCCATCATTTCATTGAAAAATAAATAATTCTAGTTTGCTGAATCAATATGTTACATTAGTTAGCATCATTGAAGGCTAGAGTTGCATCGTCACTTGCATTGGAAAAGAAGTGAATTCTCTTTACTAGTGAAAGGGCTACTTGAAGTGCATTTGATAGGAAAGTTATGAATTGGAAAGAGTTTTTTTCATTATTTTCTTTTCAAAAAGCGAGATAGTGAAAAATTCATTTTGCTTTCAGTTGCTTGTTTTTTTGCATTTGAGTGTGTTTTCTACTCTCATTAGTGTAGACAATTCATCAAATTGAAAGGGTCTTGTCTCATTTAGCTACATGTAGGTGTTTTTCGAGTCACATCGATAAGACCTGAAAACCGAGACATAATTTCAAGATAAACTCTAAAATGTACTCAATTAAGCTAAGGTGCATTTGAAATCTAACGATCACATCTTAGAAAGTCTAGGCTAGAGACGTGTTCTGACGTCTTAAAATCTAGTAGCTATCATTCGCTTCGGCACTAGACAACACTAATACGGATTTGTGCTCCCCGTACCATCAAGTATATAAAGGTAGACCCCCGCTAGATTACAATCCTTTATCCATAAGAAGTTGTGTGTGCCGCCTTGTAAACGTAATACACCGAACACATCATTCGGGGAGATTTCTTACCCGTACTTCTTAGTTTGCCAGGAGGTATTCTGCAGTTCACGGTTACCTGGTAATCCTTTTTACCTAGATCATCCTGAGTAGTCATTTTTATCTTTTTGACTCCCTAAATATAAAATATCACCCGAGCGGTTGTCCTTTCGAGCTTGTTTCAAACTGAAAGTGATAGGGTCACCTTTGCTTCTTTCCCGACTCTTAAAACATGGAAGAGAACCAGTTTGTTTTTACATCTTAAAAAATTGTTGCCCACAATCTTATAACATCCCTGTTAGTCTTTTTTAGACCACATCTTGCATATACCTTTAAATACATTTTAAAGCTCTAGTTATTTGAGACAAAATCATCGTGGCTAAACTAACTGGTTTGCCTAGTTCCTCTTCCTCTCCTCTATCTGAAAGATTGTCTAAGGAGCCTCTTCCTTAATTGTCGTAGTCACTTGAGGGCCAAGGTGTTGAGCTTGGAATTGTTCTGAGTATTCAACCTTTGTCATCTCATCCTCCCCCTTTAGATACTGGGTCACTTTTTGACATTGGCACAGAATCTCCAGATAACCCTATCCAGACTCCCGAGAGTCCCTTGACTTCTGAAGGTCATCTTGGACTGGTTGTTTATCCTCCGAATCCTTTGTTCAATCCTATTATGATATCACTGTAGCATCTGTACAGTCTGTATGATCAGCCAGGTATTCCTTTGGAATTATCCCTCAAACATCTTCAATAGTTCGTCATCGTTTGTTTTCACCCATGGTATCAAAAGGTGAAATCCCAGTCTCCTCTCTGGGTCACTCGGAGATTTCCACTCCACGCACAGTCGAGGAGAAAGAATATCCTTTCCCTCCTAAAGGTTTCCCTTAGACAGGAAGCATATCGAATAGAGTTCATGCTGAGTTACCACATAATTACATTACTTTAGCTCAGTTGGTTTCAGGCATGCCTACTACCTCATCATTGTATCACAACCCTATTTGGGCATCTAGCGCTATGTCTACTATTGTCCCTTAAGAAACCAAATTCCTGGTTGTGGGGAAATTATGCTTAAGACATTAATAAATATTATTTACTGTCACTTATTGTTTGTTGTTTTCTCAAATGAAGGACCTGAAAACTTGGTCCTTAACTCTTAATACATGTATGACCAAAACATCTCAAAATGCCATTTGTTGCAAGATATAAATGATGAATGAAGAAAGTTTGAAGGGGAAAGTTAAATATAATATGATGATCTTTCACAAAAACTACTATCTGTAGCTTAGAGGAATTATGATAACAAGAACTAAGTCATAGACAATATGCTGATCTTTCACAGAAACTATTATCTATAATTTAGAAAGGAAGTGAGGACTTCAAGTATAGGAGCGTTCTTTAAGGGATTTTAACTTTATCTACATAAGAAAATAAAGACCTGCAGCTTCATTATTATACTTGAAAAGAAGAAAACATAGCATGACACATGACAGAGAAGCTTACAAAATTATATGCAACAACTAATGGAAACTTATGATTCTTTCATTAATCAACGACGATATCAAGAATGTAGTGGCCTAGTCTCCAGATTCTCCAAAAGTTGAACCCTTTCTTCATGACTGGAATTATTTGAGGAATTGAAACAAGTTTCTCCAAAGGAATTTTTCTAGTTTGATCTTGAGAAGACTCACCTCAAAGTATCTGTGTCTTGCCATTTGCATTTTGATGTTGCTTTCCTTTATTTACTTGTTCTGTAGGCTGAGATTCTTGTGGATTCGCCTTTGGTGAGGAAGTTGAAACTTGCTGCTCACTTTCATTTTCTTGATTTCTTGATCTTTTCCTAGATCTCAGGTCATATTTCTTACGTAGTTCAACCTGCATAAAATCAAAGAATTGTTTCCAATATTCATCAGTTTCATTTTCATCATGAATAGCATGTGCTTCATCATACACATACTCTTCTCCTTCAATGCCGAGTTCATCTTCATCAACTGCATATAATGTAGAAATTTGATCTTCAGGTTGTTCTTCACAGGATCTGCTTCTATATATAATGGTGCTTGAATTTTATTTTGATCTTTTCTTTCCTTTTGCAAGATTTGCAAAGGTTGTCTTCTGAATTGGGGATTAAAGTTCTTATTATACTGTGTTTGTCTCTGAGAGTTCTTATTCTCTAACTCTAACCTATTTAACTTATCTGACATAGTTTTAATTACATTACACATATCCTCCAATGATTGACTTTGAGAGGATTCTATCTTTGCCTTTCCTTTGTCTTGGGTAGGCTGTGTTTCTGGTGCTTTTCCTGCAGCCACCAGATTCGCTTCTATCTCTAAAGCATTTTTTTGAATTTGATCAAGGGTTGGAGCTCTTCTTTCACTTAATGTGAATCCAAAATTTGATTCCAAAGCCCCTGCAAAAGTTATTTTTGCACTAGCAGGAGGAGGCTTAAACTCTGTTGGGAGACTATTGTACAATTTGTTAAATCTTCTAACAAATTCAGCCACAGTTTCATCAAACTTCTTTTTAATGGCATTAAACTCTGTTAATGAATATCCATGGTTTCTTTTTTCTCCCCATCTTTGAATAAACACACGTTCCATCTCTTCCCAAGAAGGAATGGTATTATTGGGAAGTCCTTTGAACCATTTCCTTACTTCTCCATCCAAGGACTAAACAAAAAGTCTTAGAACAACATCTAAATATTCAACATTTAGGCTTTTTGCAAAATTACAAAATACTACTACATGATTCTCTGTTGTTTGTACATCTTCTCCTGAAAAACGTGGAAGAGATTTAAATAATCCTGTGGCATTTGATTGAAAGGTTGTGGTAGTTGAAGAGGTGCATACCTATTCACTAAGAATGCAGGTGCTGCCATGTTTACTGAACTTTGATTACCAATAGATGTGGAACTTTATTGACAGGTAAATGGAATGTGCAAAGGAGGTAATGTGGTTATTGGTTGAGGTTGAATAATTACAGCAGGTAAATGAAAAGTAACAAACTCAAAAGATTGGTCTTGACAAGTAGGTTCCTGAAATGAAGATGATGAAAAAGATGACTCTTTATCAGATGAATGTTCAAGTGAATTGTTGCCTGATGCAGACAATGTAGGAATTGGTGTAATTGGAATCTTAGACCTTCCAACCCTTTTAGAAAATAGCCTTTCAGGATCTGAAAGAGCTTGAACTTTCTTTTGTGAAGTGTCTGATCTTATATGGGGCCTTCTTGAAGCCAGATTTATTGCTTTGATTCAAAATAGCCAAATCTTTCCTCCTCACTGAACAACCAGAGGAAAATATTGAAACCCAGGGAAAAATCTTCTTATCTTCTCTCCCCGGCAACGACGCCAATTAATGTTGTCCCTTAATAAACCAATTTCCTGGTTGTGGAGAAATTGTGCTTAAGGCATTAATAAATATTATTTACTGTCACTTATTGTTTGTTGCGTTCTCAAATGAAGGACCTGAAAACTTGGTCTTTAACTCTTAATACATGTATGACCAGAACATCTCAAAATGCCATTTGTTGCTAGATATAAATGATGAATGAAGAAAGTTTGAAGGGGAAAGTTAAAGATAATATGTTGATCTTTCACAGAAACTACTATCTGTAAATTAGAGGAATTATGATAAGGAGAACTAAATCATAGACAATATTCTGATTTTTCAGAGAAACTATTATCTATAATTTAGAAAGGAAGTGAGGACTTCAAGTATAGGAGCGTTCTTTGAGGGATTTTAACTTTATCTACATAAGCAAATAAAGACCTACAACTTCATTACTATACTTGAAAAGAAGAAAACATAGCATGACACATGATACAGAAGCTTACAAAATTATATGCAACAATTAATGGAAACTTTTGATTCTTTCATTAATCAACGATGATATCAGGAATACAATGGCCTAGTCTCTGGATTCTCCAAAATTCGAACCCTTTCTTAGTAAATTTTCCTCTTTTTATACGTTGTGGAACAGTTATTGATTTCTGAAACTGCCCAAATTATTCAACTGCTTCTCTAACTTCATGAAGTAAAAACTATTACAGAATTTTATAAAGGGTAAAAGACACCTCAAAGAACATGAAATAACAAGAACGTAACTAAATTTGTAAGAGGGTGATAACGGTTGGCTTGCTCTATTAATCCGCTGCTTAATTCCTTCGTAAGTGCCCTAATGATGCTTAATTCATTGTAGCCGTAATGAAACACATTTAGTTTGTATAATCTTGGGCTTACATGGGCATTCTGATTGGCCAAAATGCAAAGAAACATACCGGATTGTCTTCCTCTTCAGCTTTGGCTCTAACCCTGATTTTCCACTTTACACAGCGAAATTAACACGAACTTCTGACTAATCCGGAACTCAGAAGAGTTAATTCTGCTTTATAAACCTATCAAATCCACTTGTACAACGCTCCGTTGACTTTCATCGCAAACCACAATCAGCCTGAAAATCCCTGTAAAACTTAACTTATGCACCCTTAGGCCGCATAACTATGAAAATGTTGGAATTATGCGTAAATAGTTCATATCTGTAATTTTCTATTGTAAACCTTTTATAATGAAAATATATGATAAAACATGTTTTTTCTGCTTCCAATATGGGCTCAGCACAATTTCCGAGGTATACTTTCCCGTTGATTCATCCCCACCATTGATCTACACTTTTCAGATCGTACGGTCTGTAAAGGTTTCGGGTGGGACATAAGCTCAGAGAATACCCACCCGAAATGGGCGGTTTCCTCTCTCCACCTAACTACTACATGTTGAATGTTGAGTGGAATCAAGTGAATTCCAAATAAAACCATCTACTGCTTTTGCTCCACCCGAAAACCTACCTTATAACTTGAAAACTACCTTTTTGCACACCTTGCGGACCTACCGGACTCATATATCATAATATATATCACTATCAGATCCGACCCGCAATCAGCATGTCATATATATATAAAGTGTTATGGGATGATCGCGGACCTGTCGGGGCTTTAAAATATAATATATATATGATTCAAGTCCGGCCTTTCTATTATACTCCTTTATAAAATTCATATACAACAACGTAAACATAAATATATATGAATATCAATAAAAATCCTTACAACCTGTGATAAGACAGACACACTGAATTATAAATTATAGCACATAAACTATCGAGTCTGGCCCTTGTCGCAGATCACAATCGGCGGGGTCACATACATACAATATAAGAGCTTTGTATTGTTTCAGACCCACCGTCATTATAAAACATAGCATATAACATATCGGGTCCGGAACCCAATCGCGAATCGCAATCGATGCTTGTCCACAGAACCAACTGTCCATAATCATTGCGAACCCGCTAAACTTTTAAACACAACATATATTATTTCAAGTCCAGTTTTAATGCTTTAACACTTGTTTCCCTTTATAAAATCCGATATATTTCTTCATTTCCTTTAAGTTTTGATTCCGATATACAACTTATTATATCTGCCTCTTGCCTTATCCTTTTTCAAAATATTTTTCAAGTGATTTTTTGAATGAAAAAATGAATGAAACAATCAACAAAATACATGTTACAACACCTACCATAGTTCCATTCATTCAGAACCCTACCTCCCAATAGACAGTGATTTTTGCAGACTACAGTTACTTCAGTCTCAGTGCAACCCACCATTACAAATCCTATTGTTTCATCAGTTCAAGTAACCCATCCGGTTCAACCAACAATCTCAAGTCATGTCGTTGTCAATTCTTCGATCCCTCCAGTAAGTGGGCAAGCTATCCCACCACCTAGGGGGCAGAGTCTGAATGTTTCTATGATATCTGGCACAACCAATGTGAGTGGCTCACAACCTCACATGGTTGGGATGAACCAACCCTCTTCGGGTGTCATTTCAAATCCTGTTGGTCCTACTGGATCAAGTAATGTCTAGTACAAACAGCCCACTATTGTTCCATCTAGGTCGAGTCATGTCCAGTACCAACAACCCAATGTTGGTTCGTCTAGGTCAAGTCACATCCAATACCAGCAGCCCAATGTTGGTTCATCTGGGTCAAGTCACGTCCAATACCAGCAGCCTAATATGGATCAAGATCAATACCAACCTCCTTATGTTCCATATGGTTCACAAGTGATGGCTAATCCACCATACATCCCTCAGCCTAGACCTTATGTCCAGCCCGGTCTGTTCACCGCACTTGGTGGGTATGGCTAGATACAGTTCGGAAACTTTAAAGTTGTCATTCCTAGAACTATTCAAGTACCTTTGCATCAACAAGGAGAGCTCCTGCAGCAGCAAGGGAAACCTTCGTTTTTAGCAAGGGCCATCCATGCAGTAGCAAGGTCAACCTTCATTACATTAAGGGCCATCCATGTAGCAGCAAGGCCAAATGATGTCGCAACAAGGACAACTGAAACAACCACAAGGGAAATCATCGCAACAGTTGCAACAAACCATGCAGCCACAAATGCAGTATGCACCTCAATCCTCCCAGCCTATGCCTTTGCAAGTTCAACCTCTACAACCATAAGGAAAACCTTTACAGCTGCGAGTTCAACCCTTGCAGTAACAAGGTTAACCCTTCCAAGGGGAAGGCTAGGGTCAAGTCCTATAGCAACAGGTGCAGAATCCTTATGTCAAAGGGCAACAGGTTCTGCCTCCTTTTGTCCAAGGGCAATAGGTTCCACCTCCTTTTGTCCAAGGACAACAATTTCAAAATCCTTATGTCCAAGGACAACAAGTGTAGAATCCTTACATCCAAGGGCAGTAGGTCCAAAACCCTTTCATCCAGGTTCAGCAGGTCCAAAACCCTTATGATCAAGGACATTAGGTGCAAAATCCATATGTCCAAGACTAGCAGGCTCAATAGCCTTTTAACCCATATGTTGTGTTATCACTCCTTCAGATCTCCAAGGCTGAGGAAGAGTCCAACTGCGGTAACCACAAACCAATATTTTGATTTGGTAGCTAGCCCTACCAAGCTGGGAGGGTTCTCTCCAAAGGATCACAACCAAGAGGGTTGGGTGGATTAGGGTTTTAGGCTAGATATAGTAGCTCAAGGTTGTTTGATTTGATTTGATTGGGGTAGCCACTGGATGAGTGAATTAGGTCAGAGAATGAACTAGGTTAGGGAAAATGAGAATCAGAATTGCAGACATCTAATGGGGAAAAGTAGGCAAGTTACTTTAACACTTTGTATTATAGTGATGAGATGGTTTAGACTAGTGAGGTGCTAAAAAGAGCATGAACATCATGAATTGTTTTTAAACTAATGAAATGAAACAATCTATAATGATTTTCCCAAAACAGAGCATACAAGATGAATTCTACTTATCACACCTTGAAAATCAAACATACTTCGAGTGAAATGGATCATGAGAGGTACATAACATTCATACATATGAAACTGAAGAAGAAACAATATCAAAATACCATGCCACAGGAAACCCACCAAAATAGTTGCAACTCATCTAATATATTTCATGCCAAAGTCTGAAACACTAGTACAACATCCAATAGAATCCAACCAGTAGAATGACTGAAAACGTACATGATATAGGCCCCAAACCAACTCATCCTAGCCTTAGGGGTCAAATCCATAAGAAGAGGAGCAGTTGCAACAA
Organism: Pinus taeda; assembly: GCA_000404065.3. Taxonomy (NCBI): domain Eukaryota; kingdom Viridiplantae; phylum Streptophyta; class Pinopsida; order Pinales; family Pinaceae; genus Pinus; species Pinus taeda. Next base: position 133,197 of record APFE031112435.1, on the reverse strand, counting down.
AGACTGAACTAATAGCTAGAGTGTAGGGTGGTCAAAGTGACACAACCCTAACTTAAGGAAATTGATTCATTACAAGTCATAGAGGCCATTTACCTAATGTATTTACTCTAGGTAATAGTAAAAACATAATAATTACATCATCCTTATCAATTATATTAGTAAAAAACTAATTTTCCATAGGTAAAAATCAAATTGGAGAGAAATAGTGAAAATTTGGGCTGATTGTCAAACGAGCAGCACCAGTGTCAAACGTGCAACACCAGTGTCAAATGCACAACTCCATCTTCAAGTTGAATTTTACCTGCCTTCCTGATGTCCAAATCTAGCCCAAGATAGCTCATTGGAAAGATTATACTATCTAGTTTTCAAAAATTCACTTGGTTTTCAAAATGGACTTGATTTGCCCCTCCAAAATTCCTTTCTCCCAAGACTACTCAAAAGTGCAGTGCATGTTCCATAAATGAGGCAGAAACATGATTTTTAGGTGGTTTTTTTCCTTTTTTCACCCACAAGTTTTGACTTCTAGGGATAGAAACATGGTTTTCCTAGATGTCTTGGTCCTTCTGAATCCAATGGTGGTGGCCATTCCTCCAAAACATGCCTCCAAAAAGTGTGCAATGCCTAAGGCATTGTGCATTTGACCAAACTACTGATACAAAAATTGCCTTGAAAAGATAGGAAAAGAAAGGTGACAAAAATTGAGCCAAGTGTCTTCAAAATTGTTCACAAAGCTGAGGTTTGAGGTGGCTAGGCATGGAGTGAAGCCTCTGCAAGTATATCAAGCTTCTTCTTCTCCTTCTGGTAAGTTAGGGCTTCAATTGTTGCCCTAGCAGCTTTGAGCTTTGCCCTTGCTATTTGGTGTCTTCGGCAATAATACTTTGCCATCTTTCTCTGAATGTCAGGGTCTCTTTTGGCCTTGTCTAAGAGGCTTTCAATATGGGTGTTCACCCTCTTAAGTCAATGCTCCTGGTTCTCATTCACCATTTTGGAAAATTGCTCATTTAGGATGAGCTCATTAGCTAGTTCAACCTCCTTTTGTTTTTCTAGCTCCAAAGCTCTCTTTAGGCCTCTAGTCTGGCCTTTTTTTTGGCACCTATTCCTCCAAATGGTCACTATATTCTCCATATGCTTCATCAAGTAAGGCCTTAGCCTTTTCAACCTCCCTCTTTTCCTTGGTGAGTTGAATCTCCATGAGCTCATGTTTGGTCTCAAACTACTTGTTTTCTTGCTCATAGTATGAAATGATGTATTTTTCCCTTTGCAAATTGACTTGGAGCTCTCCTATGAGTGCATTATTCTCTTTGATGATGATGTTTGTGGTTTCAATTTCATAATTTTCACTTAGGTTGACTAAGTGAAAATCTTGCTCTATCTTATGGAGGTCCTGCTCCTGTTGCTGGATCTCTGCCTCTGTCACTTTTTCCTTGCCCTTTTGTACCTGCTTTGCTGATGAAGAAGGAAAGCCCCCTCCCACAATCTGTGCCGAAAACACTTACCTATACCCTCTTTGATAGGTATGTGTCAAGGTACCCAAACCAACCCTTTTAGGCTTACTGATCTCACCATGTTCAATGTGCTCTTACTCTCTACCTTCATCTCTGCTAAGTGACTGAATAAGCTCATGAAATGGTGATGATGGAGGTGATGGTGTGGCTGACTTATCAGATGAGGATGAATGATGTATGGGCTAAGCTGGAGGAATGGAGGTGGATGGATGAGATGATGAAGGGATGCTTTGAATATTTCGAGTAGATGCGTGAGTGAATATCGAATTAGCTATGCAGGTACTCTATGTAATGTTGAGTTCTTAGAGATGGTGAAGGACTATGATTTTAATGAGGGAATGATAAAATAAGCTCTTCATTTGATCTTTGTACTCCCTCTTTTGGGCAATGTAGGGCATCTTCTCAACACTCCGGAAATGATAGTAGGGTATATTGAGCATTTTTACCCTAGTGAAATGCATTAAGAGCCGGATATGATAAGAATAGACCCTAGAAAATCTACCTTCACATGAGAAATATTTCATAATAATCTTCATCATTGGGGCATATCTGTCAAGGAGGTGTGAAAAATGAAAATAGCCCTTTTTTCATTTCTATACCTTGGTTTCATGTAAGGCTCATAATAATGCCTCTCCAAATCACCCTATTTAAACCATTTCTCCCCAACATCTGGAATTCCAGTGGCAACTGATATATTGGCAGTAGATAAAGTTAAATTTATACCTTCAAGAGTGACTTGGTTGTCTTATAGTTTAGAAATGAAGAGCCTAGTCAACTCAAGATGATGTTGGACTGCCTGCACTTGCTCACAGAAATCATAACAGCCTAGCCATTTGAAGGATGTCACAGTCCTAGGGGATGCTAAGAGTTCCTTGAGATCTGTGGGCTCAAACTTGTGTATCTAGCCTCCTTTTTGTGGCCTCCTCTATTCCCTGTCTTCTTCTCTATATGTTTCCTCTTCCTCACTATGTCGTTTGTATTCCTTCTCTACCATGGTGTTTAGTATCAAACCCTAGGGAAGTGTAAGGTAGGGGGAATATGGCTTTTAGGAATAATAAATAGGGAAGGGTAAATATGAAGATGATGGGTGAAGGGATATATGTATTGGAGAGGGATATAGGGTAGTAGTATGATATTTTGGGGATGGGGAAATTGTTTGCAATATAGGGTTTTGGGAGCCTAGGTTGTTGTATCACTTAGGACTTATGGTTTTGGGGAAAAGGGTTAGAGGGAATCAAGGATAAAAAGATTTAGGGAAAGGGAAGGGGGGTGGAGGGAAGTGTACAAAAGGGAATGAGAGTGGAAGGTAGTTTTTGGGGAATGTCTAGGGTTTAGATATAACAATTAAACCAAATTTTCAATGTAACCTTTCAAACACTTAGGAATTGACTTGAGGAGGGGAAAATCACATCCCTTAGCTGCTACTTACTTGTATTGAGGTTGAAAGTGTTTTGGAGGAGCCGAGGAGGTGACTAGAGCATTGTTGTACAAATGTGTGATGCCAATGAAGAGTGCGCAACGCCTCAGGCAAACGTGCAGTGCCTTAAGGGAACGCACAATGCCTTAAGGAAATGTGCAGTGCCAGGTAAACGTGCAGTGCCATAAGAGAACACATAGCTCCAAAAGGAAACGTGCATTGCCTGCCCTATTTCTGTTGATTTCACCCAGAACTGTGAATTGTGTTGGCTTGTGGTAGCCTGACCCAGGTTCAACGTTAGTTAGCCAAACAAATCCCTACACTATTGGCCCTTTTGGCATTAGCCCGCGGAGCGTGAACTGAAGTCTCACCCGAAGCAGTATGGGGGGATGTTGGAACCAAGTTTTGGCACCCTTGAGATGGTTGTAATGTCAGTTTATTTCAGCTATAGTTACTTGCACACAGGTTTCTTAGCCCTTTGTTCCACCCTTCAATACCTTCGTGAAAGGATCCAATCAACTTTTGTGCAGCCCTAACCAGGGGCTGATATACTTTTGCGCTGCTAGGGCAACAAACTGTGATATTTCCCAAACGAGCCTAAGTGTCTTACTTATCTTATTAATAGATCTTAGTTAGCTTCACGTAAATGGATGTTCTTACTTGCATTCACTTAACCAATATATTTACATACATTCGTGCGTCATATAAGAATTATAAGTAAAATTCATACCTAATATAACAAATGCATAAATAGGAAATAAAGACGTAGAAATTGTAGAATACTTCTCTTTATTGATAATTCTAAACAATTACAGAATTGACCCACCCTGCACACTCAGCTGCAGGGGTCCACACACTCAGCTATAGACTTCTAGGCCTTTGCGCACTAATCTATAGAGCCTCTACCTATGCTACGACCCAAAACTTAGACTTCCACTTCAGAGCTATCTCTCATACATGTTCGATCTTAATTTCTTGCCTCTAACTACTTAGAGCTTAGCTCTATTTATACAATCCATGGTCTGCAGAACATGGGTAGATCTTCTACAGCCAACATTACATTTCCAAAATAAGGGAAAACAACCCTATGAGTCTTTAATAACTACCCACTCCGCGGCCACAAAATGCGGAATCTTTACATTTGGATTACAAAATTGGACCAAAATATGGGATTTAAGCCCCAAACCTGCCCTTGGGGGATCCCACGCCCAACAGGCCCCCAACACAAACATTGTGACTCACCCTCAAGTCACTCTGTAGGTGCGGATATCTTAGCGCGAAGACCTCCCACCTCTGTTTGGATCACTGCAACTTCGGCAACACATTGAGTGGCCACCTGCTGGACTTCTTCCACCCGCTGCTCGGTGACTGCTATTGAACTGCTACCCTAAATCTTTTTTTGAGCTACCTGCAGTTTTGCGAGCTTTCCTTCATTGGAGGCTATGATCATGTAAGCCTCGTCTATCCATGGATGTAGGCACACTTTTAAGACTACTTCTTTATTCCAAGCGGCATCCACTTGTTCCTTTAGCACCTTTGCCTCCTGCATCCGTGCAAGCCTCTGTGTAAGGGCAACTATCTGCGCGGTCCCTTTTACCTCGCGATACCTCTGTTGTAGCTCGCACACCTCTGTCTCTAGGTGCTCTACATTTTGGTCCTCTTGCAGGGTGGTTAGGACCTCGAATGACTGTTTGAAAAGTTGCATGTAGTCTGCCACTGCACTGTCAACCACCACTATTGTTGTTGTAATAATAGTGGTACGTTGTTCCCGGAATTCCAGCGAAGTTGAAGGTTGCGCCTTCAACTGCAATTCTATGATCTGTAGGTTCAACTCTAGCTGAACCCTAACCATCTCTATTCGAGCGTCGCGCACCCTTGTGGCTAACTTGCGGACGCGCACCTCCACTGGTTCTTCTGTTTGAATGTCCAACTCCGAGACCATTTGGCAAGCTTCCTCCACTACCTGCATTATTTTCTTGTTCTACTCCACTGCCTCGTTGCGTTGCAGGCCCAACTGCTTGATATTGATGCATTGCTTACTCATCACCTATAGAGTGCGACTCTCCCAGGCCCTGAGTTCCACGGTGACTCCATCCTACAAGAGGTAGAGCATCTCCCGAGGTAGCGTAGCCATGTTCAATCCTATCCCTTTCAAATTGCTAACCATGGGCCTATCATCCTCCTTCTTTGCAGTAAGTGCCCCATCTGGTAGCACTATCATTTTGGTCACCCTTGTGCGCAACATCTCCTCAGCAGCTGAAGTGTTGATCGCGACACTGGTGGACACTATGTCGGCCTATGGAGTGTGTACCTGCAACTCCTGCAACTCCTGCAACTCTATCCAGAGAGCCCCCAATACCAAATATTGTTGTTCAAACTGTTAGAGGGCCTCCGTGGTGAAATCCCTCACCGTTTAGCTGATATCATGCAAATCCCCCTCGGTGAGGGTGATTGGGTCGAAAGATGTCTTTGATGCCTTTGTTTTCTTTCGTGGCACTGTAAGAACTGTGAATTATTTTAACAACTATTCCTTATGAATAGAATAAGAAATAATATATGCAAAGACAGTAAAGACTTTTGAAATTACACATCATGATGCTGTAATAAAAATTTCCTAAATTCTATAAATTTAATTGTCAAAACCAACGAAATTACTTACCTGTAATCTTATGGTCGATGAAGCCTCAACTCCTCCTACTTCGATTACCAAAAGACCAAAACCACCCAACCAAATTGAGTAGAACCTTGCTACTCAGTCTAGTAAACTTCTCAGTCGAAGCAGACTATTTCCCCCATGCCTAGAAACCTCAGAACAAGTAAGGCCCAACTCTTCCTGATCATAAACAGACTCTGTGTATAGGTTTTTCTCCTCCCTTTTCCCCCTCTGCCTCCAACCGTCCCTTCCTTCTTATAAATTTCCATTACTGACATCGTCCATCACCATGTCTCAATTATGATACATGTCTATTTTTATAAACTAAATCCGATTTGATTTTATCTGCATATCTTAATTTGAAATAAAGTTTATTTATTAATTTTAATTTATTTAATTTTTAATTTGTAATTTAATTAATTATATTTAATTTCATAAATATTACTTTACTATAAGTGGGTCATTGCAAGCACTGCCTTCTCTCATGGTCGCGTGATCTAGGTGGCTCCAGAGACACACACAAGACAAAGAGGGCTTATGGAAGCTTGAAAATCAAAGTGATCAGAATGATTTCGAACTAGGACCAGAGTGTAGATCTCGTCATCCTGATCACAGCGATACAAATGGTTTGTCAATTTGAGCTCGTATGAGGGAGAACGAGCTAGTCAAAGTTTTGGTCAAAGTTGGACCATGGGCCAGGTTTAAGTGTCCTACAATTTGACTGACCCCCAGGGCATGAAACCTAGCTCCCGAAAGTTTTCAAAATTGTGGCCTCGTTAATTTGCCTAATATCCCTTATTTTCTAAATATTTGAGAAACACCCCTATTGTAATAAAAAAATCAAAAAAATATATATGAGGTGGCAAGCCACCACCCCCACCACCCCCAAAATGTATTACATAACAAAAATTTTATTAAAGGAGCGACGGGCCATGACCCTCATCAGTCCAACCACAACCATAGTCCAAAATTTTATATTAAAATTGGGGTCGGCTGCCATCACCTCACCAAACCCTCCAAACCTCCACCGCATATGTTATATATAAATGTATTTTGGCCAGTGGGTAGGCCACCTCTGGTGTATCCAGCCCATGCCACCACCCTTCAAAAAAAACCACAACACATATGCCATCATTTAATGTAGGGCTAGCGGGGATTGAACCCACCGGGAAGCCCCATACCCATGAACCATCGTACCACTAACCACGCGCGCAACCAAACATAAAAACAATGCCCTTTTAATATGTGTTACGGGAGTTATGGGGTAGGCCGCCCAATGCAGACCCAACCCCCAAAATAAATGTGGTTTTATTTGTAAAACAAAGATATGCGAATTTTTTTTAAAAATGACTATGTTTTAGTATGGAGGGGTCGAGGTTTGACCAGCCGACCTCCTCCTTGTAATTCGGATCTCTAACCACTCTGCCCAATGGAGTTTTTGAAAAAATCTGCCCACCTATTAATATATAAATCTCATTTTTCAGTGCACCTACAGGTAGATGGAGGAACCAAGACCAGGCACAGAAATTGAGATTGTAATTTAATTAATTTATTGCAGGGGGAACCATGATTGAGCAAATTTTATAGGAGGGTGAAATTTTTGCAGTGTCCAAATTGGACAAATTTTATGTTGATCCTACACCTCTTAGCGACACGAACCCGATGGTGCAATTAGTTTCCTGATATGAGTAGCAGAATTGCAAAGGACCCAGAGGAGGGAATCTTTGAGGATTCTAGGGGGAATCTAAAGGATTCCTTAAGCCTCAGATTTCCATTTTCTCAGAATTAAGAAATTTGACAATTGATTTTGCACTATTCGACGCCACAAATATAATGGTGCATTCAAATTTTCCTTTTTCTCATTTCACTTTTCGGCCACTTTTCTAAGTGGAGTGCAAGTGTCAACATTCATGTGTGACCAGTCATTTCCATGTGATTCAACGCCATGAGATCGATGGTACGAATAGCTTTAGCAATTTGATATCCATTTCTTCAAATGGCCCTAGGATGTGAGGTATATGAAGTATGTTCATGTACCTCTTTTTGCTATGCATTGTGCTGCACAGATCCCTGTTTAATGTTTGATGTGGGATCTTGTTTTCTTACTTGTTTCCATGATTCCTACTTGATGTGACGCGGAATCATTTGTGGGATGTACTTGTTGTCATGATTCGTCATGTTGTTTGAGATCCCTTTGTCGTTATGTTGATGGGATACTCATGTGTCGCCATGTATGATTGCATTGAATTCCCTTTTATGCCATGTTGGTGAGATGTTCATTATCATCATGCATGAGTTTGTGTCATATTGATAGGAGCCCTTTTTGACTGAGTTCCTGTAATTTAACATCTCTTGGAGCCACTCCTGCATGAAGGAATTTTCCTTGTATGATAATGACATCACCACTTATGTACATCATCACTATTGACAACACTTAATGCAGCAGCCTACACCATCTTAATGTTGGGTTGTGTTATATTCTTTCCACGACTAACCTATGTAGTGAACCGGGGGGTTAGAGGGGGGGGCGGAGCCCCCCCTTCATTGCGCCGATTGCGCAGCAGGGGGGTCACAGGGGG
>APFE031112435.1:83577-121104 GCA_000404065.3 Pinus taeda | reverse complement strand
TATTTTAAATTATTTGGTGACCGTGTTATTTATCTGGTCTTGTATGTGGATGATATGTTGCTAGTTGGAAATGACAAAGAAATTATCCAGGATTTGAAGACCCAATTGTCCTCCAAATTCAACATAAAAGATCTCGGTGCTACAAACTATATTTGGGCATGGAAATTAAAAGAGATCGGGCAAAGAGGAAGGTCTGGTTAAACCAGAGGAAGTATGTCAAGACAATACTGCAAAGGTTTAATATGCAGGATAGTAAACCGATGAAGGTTCCTATTCCTATAGGTGTGAGGTTATCTGCTGAACAGTGTCCCAAGACACAAGAAGAGGAAGAGGACATGTCCCCTGTTCCATATGCAAGTGCAGTCGGTAGCTTGATGTATGCAATGGTATGTACTAGACCAGACATTGCACATGCAGTGGGAGTATTGAGCAGGTTTATGTCAAAACCAGGGAAGGAGCACTGGACAGCAGTGAAGCGGGTTTTCATGGTATTTGCGTGGCACTAGGGATTATGGTTTGTGCTACCAAGGAAGACAAGGATTGGACAAAGTGTTGGATATTCATGGCTTTGTTGATGCAGACTGGGTTGGAGATCTGGATCAGAGAAGATCTACAAGTGGGTATGTTTTTAACCTATTTTGGAGGTGCAATCAGTTGGATGAGTAAGAAACAATCTGTAGTGGCACTATCAACTACAGAGGCAGAATACATGGCAGCCACTCATGCAAGCAAGGAAGCAGTTTGGTTGCAGAGATTGTGTTCAAGTATGGGGTTAGTACATGGAGCTATAAGGATAGGTTGTGACAGCCAAAGTGAAATTTTCTTGGCAAAGAACCCTGCTTATCATTCAAAGACAAAGCACATTGATGTTAAGTATCACTTTGTGAGGGATATGATAGAAGACAAAAAGGTGTTGCTGGTAAAGGTGGACACTTTGAAGAATACTACAAATGCATTAACAAAATCTGTGAGCTCTAAGAAGTTCTCTTGGTGTAGAGAAACAATGGGCATTCAGGGCTGGAAAAATAACTAAGCTCTCCTGTGGCCCCCTGTGGAAAGAAAACAACAAGTGGGAGATTGTTGGGTTGTGTTATATTCTTTCCATGACTAACCTACGTAGTGAACAGGGGGGTTAGAGGGGGGGCGGAGCCCCCCCTTCGTTGCTCCGATTGCGCAGCGGGGGGGTCACAGGGGGGGTGGCAGCCCCCCCTGTCTAGGGAGTTTGAGGGGGGCGGGTAGCCCCTCTCTACGGGGTCCGGGGCAGCGGCCCAGGAAATTTTTTTTTGGACCCTATATTAGGTTGGGCGAACCTACCTATGGTTTTTGGTCCATGGTTTTGGACACGATGGTTTTTGGTCCATGGTATTGGATGCTTCAGCATGTATAAATATGTATTGTAACATTGAAAGGAACATAATGAAAAATCAAGCTGGTAGTCCTGGTTTTGGGATCCAGTGGGAAATCTCTGTGTATATGTGTTTTATGTGTTATGCTCTCGCATTTTTATTTTTCCTGTGATTTAGAATTCGTATGCAGGTAATTTATGTACGGGGTTAAAACCTACACTTAACACCTGGGCCCGGAGGCGTAGTCCCTCGTAGACGACGAACTCCATTATTAGCATCTAGTTATTTCATGTGCTAATGATTTTCATGTTCCTCTTCTTTATAGCATGCATATGTATTCATTTATGTTCTTCTAAAAATGAAATTTAACACATCACGAAAGTAAAAGGTCTTGGAAGGGTTCTTTGTCACACCCGGACCTGGATCATCATGGACGCTTGAGTTGGGTGGATGTCGTCTACGGGTCCGTGCCACCTTGTTCTATCTCTATTTTTGACTCAGTGCCAAGCGAAGGTGACTTCTGTCCTTCACACTCTTCTCCTCCTATTTTTTGTTATAATACCAGTTTCGCAGCATCACATGCTGCCTTGACCTTAGCCTCTACTTCCTCCTTTCTGCACTTCTCCACCAGCTACACCATTTGAAGCTTTGTCTCTTCCTTCTTGTGCTGCACAATGGATTTGTCCATTTCCACAATGAAGCTAGTTGGAGAACACCACTCCGGCGGCCAAGACTCAAGGACTGCGAAAATTACATCATTAGTCACCAAGTATGGTAGGTTATGCCATGTTTTTGTAGGGTCCTTCTGCACCTTGATAAAAACATGGTGGAAATCTGCTTTGAACTCTGCAAAGCTCTGCAAACTGGTGTATACTATGGGAAACAACTGTGACTTGTGATTGATCCCCATCCGGATATTCATCTCCATTAAGACCCAAAATATCTTGCTTTCTTTTATTCGTTGCACATCCTTGGTTGTCCACAATGAAGCATACTTTGCTGCCTCTGGAAGGTCCAGCATGGCCAAAGGGAATTGGCTATCTTTGGGTAGTTCCCATGCCACCAGTTCGATTGACAACAAGATCCATGCATAGTGAAATGTTTTTCCCTACTCCTGTGCCTCACGACAGTTCACAAGGAACTTGCCGCATAGATAGTTTGCCCAGTTGAACTGGGCTCCTTCCGCACATTGGACTGCTAGTGCAATCACAGGCATGGACACCCTATCCACGCAGCACTTCCGCATCGCTTTCCCTACTAGTATTTTGCGTTGTGACCTTAACTGCAGGGTTGTTAATACTAGAGATGGAATATCCTTGCTTCTTCTTCTCCAACTTGAACTTCTTCTTCATCACTTCCGTGAGGGCCAGCTCGCCACCTTTTCCTTATGAAATATTGGCTCGATCCTCCCCTGAGTAAGGCGGTCATGTGATTCAATGAATCAATTTGTCCGTGATGGGAATGGGCTCCTTCAGACAAAAACACCCATCATGCACCAAGCAAAGCAGCTGTAATATTCCTAATTAGCCATGGCTAATTGGAATATTCGATTTTGCCCAATTTTTGCCTTCTATAGTTATTTATAAATAAAAAAGTGAGGACTGGGGACATAACTCACTTTAAGAATAAAAATTCACTTCCTAGTAGCACAATGTTGTGACTTAAGGAGGAGCCAAGGGGGCCAAAGGGGGACGCAGAAATGGGGCCCAGGCAAACACATGGAGAGACTGCACAGGAGTGAAGAACACATGGCAAGAGGGGAATCAAGCAGGAGGAGGTGAGCCTAGGGATTGTGAGAGGCAGAGGTTATAAAATAGAGAGGAGCCCCCTCATTTTGGATCATTCAGTTATGTACATTTTGAGCTAGTCATTTCGACTTCTGAGCACAATGGTTGTTTAGCTAGTCTGCAGCACTGTTTAGTGCATTGAGTGTCTCCATTCAGAGATCTCACCCTCAGCCACAGGGGACTTCAAGTGCCTGCTCAAGCAAGGTATTTCCATCGGTATTTCAATAGTAGTTTTATCATCATTGCAGCAGTAGTTTCATCAGTGTTTTGGAGGACTGTGCAGTACTTGGAGAGGGACATAGTTCTTTTTGGTTGTAGTGCTGGATTAGGGTTTGCATGTGGATCTATGCTGGGTGATTGTGCAGGAGTCCAGCTCTTGTCTCATTGGAGGATTTTTGGCAGGGTTTCAGGCAGTGTTTCAGGGAGAGTTTAGGGGGGTTTTCTTCAGTGGCAGCGCAGGCCATTGAGGAACTGCGCAGAACCCCAAGGGGGTGTTTTTCGAGGGTCGGCCATTCCAAGAAAGTTTTCTAGGTTTCTCTGGGTTTCTTGAGTAGAGCCCGAATCCAAAGTTTCAGCTTTTTTCAAGGAGGGGAGCAACCCCAAATCATCATTTGTTTCCTAGCAGCAACATCCACGCAGAGAGGCCATTCTTGTCATTCTGAGAGTATTTCTTCACTTGCCTTGTGCAAGTCAAGGTGCCATCTATCTGATCACCTCTTGTACTCATTTTATTGCTCAGTATAATAAAATGGCTTAGAATTTTCCTTGCTGCATTTCTTGTGTATCTACTTGTATTTCCTGTTTACATTATTATATGTTGTTCCACTGTCATTTCATCACTTCTAGGTTATTATATCATTTGCACATATTTGGTTGGAGTTTTTGTTGGGGTTTGTGGAATATTCTGGGTTAGGAATATTACAATGGTATCAGAGCATAGATCTGGCTCAACCTGTGGAGCTAGCAGTCTATGACACCAGGGGAAAAACCATACATTGTTACAGAGGTAGGAGGTACAGAGACACTTGACGTAGATTGGAGAATACCTAAGGGGAGGGAGACTGTGTTCCTGTGGTGGACACAAAACAAGATGAGCCTGTGGTAGACGTAGAATGGAGAGAGCCAATAGTGGACGCAGAACAGATGGCTAATGAGGACGGGAAGAGATTCGCAGATATGCTCCTCAAATCAGTGCAGGATCTGTCGAGGCAGATTGAGGTGATGGGGCAGAGATTCACGGCAGTAGAGGCCAGACAGCATGAGAGCCCATGATTTTTTCAGATTGGTGAGGGATCAGGTCCATCCCATCACTTGCTAGAGTAGCGTGATACTGCGCAGCAGGTGGCCTCACATGCCCCTACATGCTCTACCATGCCCACCTTCTTAAGAGCAGACACGGGGGGTTGTAGCCTAGTAGGAGGTAGAGCCCGGACATATGGGCAATTATTTTGCAGAGTACTAGGCCTATGGGCAGGAGTTTAGGGAAGCCTTCTCATTCAGAGATTTTGTTTAGCTCCAGTAGGATAGCAGACCCCACGACCATCATAGAGGGTACCGCATTACCATGATGGTGACACCCATCGTGCAACGAGTAGATTACACCTGCCTGCGTTTGATGGCTCATCAAATAGTTCGGCAAAGTTTTGGGTGGAGAAGTTGGACATTTATTTTCAGCTTAACCAGATGCCAGAGGCAGAGGCCATCAAGGTGGCAACATTGCATTTGGATGGCAAGGCCCAGGATTGGTGGTTTCATGGGATGGTTACACTCGGGCACTCTATAGTGGCGACATATGTGGAGTTTACCAGGAGATTGATGGAGCGATTTGATCGGAGGGATCCAGAGCAGCATTTTGTTGAGCTGACGAGGCTCAAACAGACAAGGAGCCCAAAGACCTACATTGCAGATTTCTTGAGAGTCTTCGTGATGGTGTCAAACCTATCCATGGCATGGAGGGTCTATATGTATGTTGAGGGGTTAGCAGAGCCACTTCGGGGTTTAGTCCGATCCACTAAACCGACCACACTCTAGGACTCTATCAGCAGGACCAGGACTTATAGGATGTCTTACCCAAGACCCAGACACCTTACCCCCAAAGTCTGACTTTTCAGTCTAAGGGGAAGGATGTGAGGATTCCTCCTCCAAAGGGGAATCCAGAAGAGTACAACTTGATGACGATGCCAGGAGAGAGCTAAAGAAGAAGCAGTTTTGCTTCACCTGTGAGGAGCCATGGGCACCAGGACGTAGATGTGCCGCTAGCAAAGCACATTTTATTTAGGTCTTCTCCGAGAGAGTGGAGAAGAGGATGACGAGGAGGATGTGGAGGTAGGAGATAGCCATGCCATATAGGGACCTTTGCCACCTCCATCACCACCAGCAGGTGGTGCATATTTTGCACCCACCTAAGGGGCCCTTGCAGCATTGTGAGGAGTTCCCAAGTATCTCATGCTACGCGTACGAGGGACAATACGTGGCCAGAGCGTACCGGTTTTGGTTGATAGTGGGGCAACCCACAACTTCATCAATGCACAAATGGTTGAGCAAAGAGGTATTCAGACAGAGAGCTTCGATGGGTTTTAAGTATTGGTCCCAGGAGATCAGACCATGACATGTGCTCGTTATGTTCCAGAGCTTTCTGTGACGATGGGCACCTACACAATGACTGACCACTTTTTCGTGGTCGATATTCCGGACACCAACATGATACTGGGTGTTCAGTGGCTTATTACTCTAGAGAAGGTCACGATGGATTGGAAGACCCTAGAGATGGAGTGGGATGATGAGAAGACACGGAGGCATGAGAAGATATGGGGACAACACACATATCCGCCTTAGACTGTGTCAGCTCATCGGATGGAGGCAGTCTTCCGAAAGGGAGACATAGAGTGGGCAGTGGAGCTGCATGCATCAGAGGCAGGGACTACAGGGCAGACGGTACATCTAGAGATCCAGTCCATCCTTGATCAGTATGCCATAGTATTTGGAGAGATTCCGCCAGGACAACCATCGGATTGAGAGTTTGAGCACACTGTCGAGCTTGAGCAAGGCATCCAGGCAGTGATCACCACCGCCTATAGGCACCCCAAGGCCTATTAGGAAGAGATTGAGCGGGCTATCCAGGAGTTTCTGACTCTTGGGCACATTCGACCGAGCACGAGTCCTTTTTCTTCTTCTGTGGTGTTGGTGAAGAAGAAGGATGATACATTAAGGATGTGCATTGACTATAGGGCCCTGAATAAGAAGAACTTGAAGAACAGGTACCCCATACTTAGGATCGATGAATTGATGGACGAGTTGAGGGGAGCATGATTCTTCTCAAAGATTGATTTGAGATCTGGGTACCATCAGATTCGCGTGAGGGAACACGACATTCCCAAGACCGCCTTCAGGTGTCACTATGGGCACTTTGAGTTCTTGGTGATGCCTTTTGGACTAACCATTGCCCCCGCTACATTTCAGTCCTGCATGAATCACATCTTCCTTAGTCACCTAAGCAAGTTTGTGTTGGTATTCTTTGATGACATTCTCATTTATAGCAGGACTTGGGAGGAGCATCTCCGGCACATTGAGACGATATTGCATATCTTATAGGAGCAGCAATTCTATGCCAAACTCTCCAAGTGTGAGTTTGGATTGACGAAGATGTTGTATCTGGGACACATCATAGGAGTGGATGGAGTGAGAGTCCACGGAGAGAAGATTAGGGCCATCAGAGAATGGCCAGAGCCGAGAAATGTGACAGAACTTTGAGGATTCATTGGCATTTGTACTTACTACCGGAAGTTCGTCAAAGGTTTCTCATAGCTTGCTGCACCCCTGACATATTTGACAAGGAAGGGGGCTTTCAGTTGGTCAGATATAGTGCAGTGAGCCTTTAACAGGCTTAAGGAGGTTATGAGCAGCTGCCCAGTGCTTGCGTTGCCAGATTTTACGCAGCCTTTTGTTTTGGAGTGTTATGCGTAGGGAGAGGGGATCGGCGTAGTGTTGATGCAGGGAGGTCACCCTATAGCCTTTGAGAGCCGGAAGCTCCTTCCGCATGAGAGGTTGTATTCTATATACGACAAGGAGATGCTGGCCATCATGCATGCATTGGCTAAGTACCAACAGTATCTGGTGGGTAACAGGTTCAGGGTGAGGACTGATCACAACAGCCTCAAGTTCTTTTTGGAGCAGAAGAAACTATAGGAGAGGCAGCAGAAATGGATCAGCAAGATCCAAGCATATGACTTTGACATTGATTATGTCAAGGGTAAGAACAACCTGGTAGTAGATGCCCTTTCACGTAGACCAACTACATTGTCTCTTATGAGCTTGGATATAGACTGGAGAGCTTGATTCTTAGTAGAGCACTCCAAGGACAGGTTTTCATGTGAGGTTCTAGATGAGCAGGTGGCAGATGACAGGTACAAGGTGGTCGATGAGATCATCTATTACAGGGACCGGATCTTCTTGACTGAGGGGTCTCAACTCAAGAAGAAGATACTCCAAGCATCACATGATTCACCATTGGCAGGACATCAGGGGTTTACCAAAACCTACAGGGCCATTAGGGAGAGGTTCTCATGGAAGGGCCTCAAGGAGGATGTACTTCGGCACATCTGGGAGTGTGATGTTTACCAGAGAAACAATGGAGAGATGAGCCATCCCGTGGGATTATTGCAACCTCTTCCCATTCCAGAGGGGAAATGGGAGAGTATTTTGATGGACTTCATCATAGGGTTGCCCATGGTACAAGGCAAGGATTGCATCTTTGTCGTCATTAACCGACTGAAAAAGTACGCACACTTTTTTTCCATATCCGCACACTATATAGGAGCACAGGTGGCCAAGTTGTTCTTTAGAGAGATCTCCAGGCTACATGGTCTTCCTAAGACCATCGTCAATGATAGGGATAGCCGTTTCATGGGCGGGTTTTGGCAGGAGCTTTTCTGGTTGGTGGGGATGGAGCTAACACCAAGTACTAGTTATCACCCACAGATGGATGGGCAGACAGAGATAGTTAACAAGTGGCTATAGGGCTACTTGCATAACTATGTTAGTGGGCAGCAGCGAGCATGGTTGAGGTGGCTGCATCTAGGGGAGTACTGCTACAATACTTCACATCACATGTCCATTGGTATGTCACCATTCTATGCTTTATATGGGTACCATCCTTTATCTTTTGCTGGCGTGATGTTTGGTGATAGTAAGGCTCCTAGAGCCAAGATATGGATCCAAGAGAGTCAGGATATTCTCCGAGCTCTCGAGGATAACATGGCTACAACACAGAACTAGCAGAAGTTGTATGTTGATAGGGGTCAGGTGGAGAGACAGTTCAAGGTAGGGGACATGTTCTACCTATGGTTACAGCCATACTGACAATCGTCACTAAAGCAGAAGGGGGCTGAGATGCTTAAGCCCTGCTTTTATGGGTCGTACAGGGTGATACACAAGGTTGGACAGGTTGCATATGAGTTGGAGCTGCCCCAAGGCAGCAAGATTCATTACATTTTCCATGTATCATGCCTGAAAAAAGCATTGGGGCAGCAGGTGACAGTGACAAATGAGCTACCACCCATGGATGACGAGGGGCATTTGGTGTTGCAGCCAGAGGCTATCATTGATACCAGGAAGAGGCAGCTGTGGAGCATAATGGTCCGGGAATTCTTGGTGAGGTGGAAGAATTTTCCAGATGAGGATGCCACTTGGGAGAGTGAGAAGATCTTGCAGCATCCATCACTTCAATTGCTTGAGGACAAGCAACATTTTTCCGGGGGAGACTGCAATATTCCTAATTAGCCATGGCTAATTGGAATATTTGATTTTGCCCAATTTTTTCCTTCTATAGTTATTTATAAATAAAAAAGTGAGGATGGGATACATAACTCACTTTAAGAATAAAAAGTCACTTCCTAGTAGCACAACGTTGTGACTTAAGGAGGAGCCAAGGGGGCCAAAGGGGGACGCAGAAATGGGGCCCACACAGACACATGGAGCGACTGCGTAGGAGGGAAGAACACATGGCAAGAGGGGAATCATGCAGGAGGAGGTGAGCCTAGGGATTGTGAGAGGCAGAGGTTATAAAATAGAGATGAGCCCCCTCATTTTCAATCATTCAATTATGTGCATTTTGAGCTAGTCGTTTCGACTTCTGAGCATGCTGGCTATTTAGCTAGTCTGCAACACTATTTAGTGCATTGAGTGTCTCTGTTCGGAGATCTCACCCTTAGCCCCAGGAGACTTGGAGTGCCTTCTTGGGCAAGGTATATTTCCATCGGTATTTTAGCAGTAGTTTTATTAGCATTGCAACAGCAGTTTCATCAGTGTTTTGGAGGACTGCGCAACACTTGGAGAGGGAAGCAGTTCTTTTTGGTTGTAGTGATGGATTGGGGTTTGCAGGTGGATCTATGCTGGGTGATTGAGCAGGAGTCTAGCTTTTGTCTCATTGGAGGATTTTTGGCAGGGGTTCAAGCAGTGTTTCAGGCAGAGTTTAGGGGGGTTTTCTTTAGTGGCAGCGCAGGCCATTGAGGAACTGCGCAAAACCCCAAGGGGGTGTTTTTCGGGGGTCGGCCATTCTAGGAAAGTTTTCTGGGTTTTTTTGGGTTTCTTGAGTAGAGCCGAAATCCAAAGTTTTAGATTTTTTCAAGGAGGGGAGCATCCCCAAATCATCATTTGTTTCCTAGCAGCAGCATCCACGCAGAGAGGCCATTCTTGTCATTCTGAGAGTATTTCTTCACTTACCTT
This sequence comes from Pinus taeda, assembly GCA_000404065.3. NCBI lineage: Eukaryota > Viridiplantae > Streptophyta > Pinopsida > Pinales > Pinaceae > Pinus > Pinus taeda. Next base: position 111,248 of record APFE031112435.1, on the reverse strand, counting down.
GTGCAAGTCAAGGTGCCATCTATCTGATTACCTCTTGTACTCATTTTATTGCTCAGTATAATAAAATGGCTTAGCATTTTCCTTGCTTCATTTCTTATGTATCTGCTTATATTTCCGGTTTACATTATTATATGTGGTTCCACTATTATTTTATCACTTCTACGTTATTATATCATTTGCACATATTTGGTTGGAGTTTTTGCTGGGGTTTGTGGAATATTTCGGTTTAGGAATATTACAGCAGCTACCTGATGATGAATATGGTCATTGGGGTGCGGTGGTAATGCGACACCCAAAGCAAGTTTAGCAACCTGACTTTTTCTACACCCTTGAGCCATTTGAGCGGCTCTAATTCAATAATTCTAGTCGTCATGTCAATCCGTTGGTGCATTAGATGCTCCGTCACTAAATGCGAGAATTTCTCATGATCCGTGAGGTCCCAATCTTCAAAATTTACGACGGGAACTCGCCCTAAGTATGGCCCCTCAAAAACAATATCATCTAGAAGCAATAGGGTTTGGAGGGAGCTCTTGCTCTTGTCTATGTCCTTCGTCACCTTGGCTTTGCCCTTGTGCGGAGGAACATATTTTGGTAGCCTAATAATAGGGTCCACACCCTAGGTTTCAACTTCCATTTCCTCGTCTTCCTCATCCACCAGGATTTCTTCAAATTCCTCCTCGTCGGCCTCCAGATTAATGGCCTTCCCCTTTTCCTGCAAGGTGAGATTGATCTTCTGTGGGTTTCGTAGTGAGACGCGCACTGAGATCATAGCTTGCTTATCCTTCTTAGGTCTCAGCATTCTGGGTGATTTAGGGACCTCAACTATTATTTCAGCGCTCTCTGGGGCTTCTACTATAGAAATTTCCTACGCGGCTTCCTCAGTTGTCACTACTCCTGTGTCCATGGCTTCTATGAGTGCTGACATAGTGCTATTCCACAATTCTTGCAGTGTCTCTAGTAGTTGCTCAAACAATGAGTTCACTTTTAGAGTCTTGAATAGGTCTCGGTTCATGTATACTTGAGCACGCAACAACTCAGTTCTCAAAATGCCAAGTGTTTTTCGTTGGACAGCCACTTGTAATTTATAGGGCCATTCAAATTTGAATTCGACCGTTCCCCCCCCCACCCCCCATTCGGTCCATTATGCTATGATTGGTAGTGATTTGATTTGGAATTTTTACAGGAATGCCAACAAATTATAGGATAACATAAACAGCAGAGATTGTAGCGGAAATAATCACTTCATTTCATAATCGTAAAACACTGAATATGCTTACAAACAGAAATGGAAATAAACCAGCTAGGGTGATGGTAGCTTATCTCTAAGAAGAGATGTGGCGGCTACATGCCTCTGAGTTGTGTTACAATGAGGCTCAAAGGCCTATTTATTATCGAGAAACAATGGAAAACCCTTAACATCCCAAAAGCTAACCCTAGAAGATGAAATGCCAAATTGTGGGCCACGTTTGGGTAAATTGGTACATCAATTTCTCGGGGTCGTAACTTTGGCATACGATCTCCGTTTGACGCGTACAATAGCTCATTAGAAATATCTATTCGAGCACTATAACTTTGGGGAGAGAAACATAGGTCCATGGACCCATGTTGCTCCCATATTTCCCATAAAACGTTGTTTAGGGCCTCAAAATGGCTCTAGAAGTTGAGGACCCAAAAAAACTGCTAAAAATAGTAAAACATGCTACAATTTAGGAAACTGGAAAATTGAAAGAGATAGTTGTGGGGGTCCAAATGGGATAGGTGAGTGGCCACCAATATCCACCTGGATCATATTTTCAAGAATCTAGCCCATAAATATCGCCTTAAATGCCTGCTGCCTACTCCATTTGGCCTGAAACTGACCATCAAATCGTGAATAGTGACTTTAACGGTCACTTTTCGGAAAACCTGCACGCTAGCACAGCTATCTTCACACTATCATGGACCCTGTGACACTTCGTTGCTTCGTGCAGTCCTGACATCGCGCAAATCCCCAACTCGGGCAATGTAATTTATAGTCCCACACCTGCTTTCAGTTGCCTAAAGCACTAAGACTGTGCTTCTATCAGCTAGTTAGATGGTCGGGCCACCTGTGTATGGATTCAAACGACTGCCATTCACTTTTCCCTGAGGGGATCTCCATTCAACTTAACCAACTAGGCCGCACCACCATCGGTAATCTCCTTAATAACATATGGCCCCAGCCAATGCATTCTGAGTTTCCCTATAAATTTATCAAACTTACTGTCATACAACAGCACCAAGTCATTTACCTTAAAGGTGCACAGCTTAATATGACGGTCATGCCACACTTTTTCACGCTACTTTTGGACCTGTTGATGAAATCCAGCCAAAAATCTCTCTTCTTCTAGCTCATCCAACTGCGCAAGCCTCTCTTCTAGGGCTCCACGATCTGTCATACCTATGAGTGCTGCTATGCACATACTAGGTATGATGTATTCCATAGGCATCACCACTTCAACCCCATATACCAACCTAAAGGGTGTTTGTCCCGTTAACCTCTTGCTTGTTGTCTGATAAGCCCACAATACTACAGGTATGCATAGGTCCCAATCACTTTGTTGAGCATTGCATACCTTGGTCAGCGTGTTTTCAAGCACTTTGTTGAACGCCTCCACTGTCCTGTTAGCCTGTGTGTGATAAGGTGTGCTCTTTTGGTGATACACATGAAATTCCTCTGTTAGTGCACTGATCGTCTCATTCAGAAAGTGCGTAACATAATCTCTCATCAAGATCTTTGGACATTCAAATCGTGTCAGTGCATGTTCAAATAGAAACTTCATGGAAGTCACACCCATGAAATCCTTCACTGGTTGCGCTTCTTCCCAACGAGTCAAGTACTCTGTCGCAGGATAATGTACCTCGCGCCTATCTTTCCTTGGGGTTAAATAGGTCATACAAAATCTATTGCCCACTTTTTGAAGGGTTGTAACGTTACTTTTGGATTCAAATGCATTTCATCCCTCCATGATGGCCTACCTATCTGCTGACATACATCACACACCTTGCAATATGCTTTTGAATCCTGATGAAGTGTTGGCCACCACAACCTGGTGCATAGAATCTTCTGCGTGATTGCTCTTCCTTCATAATGTCATCCTGCAGTGCCCCTATGAGCATCCATGAGGATGTTACTTCATTCAAACTCAAGTACATATCTTCGCAGTATTTCATCATTCCCCATCTTGTATAGATGCCCAGCAATGACAAAGAAGTTTATTGCGCGCACTACTAATTCCTTCTTTTGTTGGATAGGGTATCCTTCTAGCATAGTTCTAGTTGTTAGAAAGTGTATTATATCCTCGAAATTTCCATCCGTGACATGCATAGTAAAGAGTTGCACGTCAGTTAATCCTTCCTCCAAACTAGTAGGTTCCTCCTCTGTCTTGATGCGCAACAGGTGGTCAGGTCCCGAGTTCAATCATCTAGGCTTTACAGCAACTTCAAAATCATATTCTTTGAACAACAAAAGCAATATGCAAATTCAGTCCCCCAACATAGGCTTATTGACCAGGTACTTCAACGCAAAGTGGTCTGTATACATCTTAAGGTGGCCTCCTAGCAAGTAGTGTTGGTACTTCTAGAGCACATACACCATAGCTAACTCTTCGCACTCAGTGGTGGAATAGTTCTTCTCTGCTTTGGCCAACTACATGCGTGGATCATGCTGCCCATCATACTTATCTGTTAGTCACATCTTAGGCTTCCCAAACTGTGCTCTCATCATCCTCCTATATTCACGCCAATCATCAAAGCTTCCCTTGTGTGCACCCCACCATCTTGTAAGTGTAGCGTGCAGTACCCAGTCCAAGGCTTGGAAGCATTGATTTTTTAGTACCTCCCTTTCAAATGCATCCAAAAAGGTATCTACCTTAGTTAGACAATCATAAGTAGGCAAATTCCTTTCCTGTGATGACACATAGCACAACGACCAGGTCATCATATCGCAATTCAGCGTAGTTACTTTGTGTAACCAATTCTTCCAGTGTTCTATTTCTTCGTTGAAATCTGAATTGCAGGAACTCTCGCACTCCCATGTAATCCGTCCATCCACGGTGGGATTCACATAGCCTTGGTCTCGTGTTGTTATCTTATAGATTCATTCTAGATCATCATCACTTTCATAATCGTGGACTGGTTCCATACAGCGAAATCCCTCATCAGGATCCAGAGGTATTATTATGCACAATGATTTCTTCTCAAAGATTATCTTCCACTTCTTCAGATTGATTACCCCGTTCATATCAGTAACCTAGTCAATTCCTAGGAGCGCAGGGTAGGGATTACTGTCATCCACAATATCTATTACTTCAAAATCTACCAGTGCTCGCTACCTCAATATCCATGGTCACTCCCTGTAGCCGCCCCATGGGTGTGATTTTCTATTGATTCACCATCCTTAGCTGAATCAGAGACCATTTTAGTGCAGGTCACCCCATTCACTCCCAAGTCTTCTTTGGTAGTACATTCACATCTGATCCCAAACCCAGAATGACTTGATCCATTTCATATTCTTCGATCTGCATGATGAGTCTCATTTCCCACCCCGTCCTTGTATTATTCTTTCTGAACATATGAACTATGTGTGGTTCACCTGGTGCGGTTCCATCGCATCTATTGATAAGTTCCTGTAACCCTTTCACAACCTTACTGTCACACAGTAACTTCATACGAGTTTACAGGAAAGTAGTGAGCATAGAGGGGTCCATCTCTGACTCCGGTTTATCCTTGCTTCCTGAAGTGGAGGCCTCGGCGAAGCTCTTCTTAGCTTCCATAAATACTTTGCAAGCACACTCCAAATTGAACTCAGCCTCTTTCATCAGGGCTTTGTGAACCCATGTGCTATCTTCCGATTGTTTCCCCTTGTCATCTCCCATTGCGATTCCACTTCGGAGCACTATATTTACGTTCGAATCTTCCTCGCGCGGCTCAGACCTCATCATCTGCAGGTTCTAAGTTAAGGGAGTTGGTAGTGGTCCTTTGTAATGTATCTTGGCCATCAGTGTAGGACAATCTTTTGTTTCATGATCAAACAACGTGCAATACTTGCAAGACGGGTGCATTGGATTAGTCCAATCGTGGGCATAGTGTCGTGGCACTTCGCAATTGTAGAAAATCAACTGTCTATGACCTTTGCTAGGTCCTCCTCCACCTTGACCTCATTCGTGCCCCTGAAATACTGTCTTCACCATCCCTGCATTCTGGTCAAGGTGCCGCGCTTCAGCCTGAACTCTATAGGTGAGCATTCTATCCATCATCAATTCATAGTTCCTGCAAGTATGCTCATCATGTTCCACTGATCTACAAAAGTTGCAAAACAACTGTTGTGGAGTTTGCATATACTTCTGTAACAAGTGACAGTTGTCCGTGGCATGTTTTCCGGCTATTTGACAAATAGCACACCACAAAGTAGGCACTGCGCTAGGTCCTTCTTGAGCTTCTGACCTTAAAGGCATCGATCCTCCTCCTGCAAGGTAATATGTAAATATTGGGTAGTGGTCTTTATCATGACCCTGACTCTTGCATTTCACGCACCATACCTCTTCGTGTACCTCTAGCCAAACCATCCTATCCTGCTTTAAGCTTTGCATCTCAAGGCATAGATTCTTCAATTGCGCATGGAACTGCTGAAATCCTAGAATAGGATCTTGCATTAGGGTCTCATGTAGTCTCATGGAAATCTCCGAGGCCTCTATCTGAGTTGTTATCTTCTGTTGCGACAGCGCACTTCTTAAGTGTGGTAGTAGCGAAGCCACAAACCACTTGCGATGCTTTCCATTTGTCAAATTCATGTTGGCTTCATGGATCGTACATTTCAGCCTTTGATCTAGTTCCCAAGGCATCTTGCCTGGTAACATCGTGATCTCTTTGAATCCCACAATCAACTACACTTCAGATTTAGGCCTACTAAATTCCCTATTCAGTGTTGCTTGGATGTCTACTACTCTAGCATTTGGGTTATCATTGGATTACTTGATATACCAGGTTAGCGCGCGATCTTGTGGAGCACTAACCAATGTTTCCTTCTATATATGGTCATTTGTAACACCTTGAGCTTCCCATACAACCCTCACAACGAACCAGAATTGGTCCGGATCGTCATGTCCCAAGCCTTTGAACAAAGGCAACTTCACTCTGTTTTCCATACTGAATCGCGGTGGAGGTGGTACCTGTGAAGTTGGAGGCGATGGTGGTGAAGACAAAGGTGGTGTGGGTAGAGGAGGTATTCATGGAAATCCTTGTCTTATCAACTAAATAGCACTTCGTGGAGATACCTTCGCTATCCCTTATTTTTCCCTTCGTGGTGGTTAAATCAAGGGGCTATACTCCGGACCCATATTTCCTTCGTTTCTGAACCTTTTTCTACTTCACGTAGTTTCAAACATCAAGGTAGCTGCATAACCCATTTTTTGCACAACAACATTTTAATACAAGTATTCAAATATTTTACGTACTTACCTCGCGGGCCTTTGAAAAAGCATCGCTCTGCCTCACTATAGCTGACTGAGGTGTTGACCGCTAACTTAGTAACAAATCCTCCTATAATGTGATCAAGCCAATGAACGACGCACGCATGATTTTATCCTCCAATGCTTCCAACCTTTGCACTAGCTCTCGGGTCCACACAATAGGACCGTCAAGTTTCCACGTTCCTTGGCTATCTGCTAGCTTCATGATCCACTCGTATATCTCAATAGGGAAGGGCACGAAAAAGATTTTGTGGATATCCATATACAGGTATTAGTCCAACCATTGTTCTTTTGACAGTCATGAGTTTTTGTTTTCTTGTGTCGCAAACTCGTGAATTCTTCTGTCCAACTAGCCTTCGATTTCTTTCTTAGTTGGATTCCAGTGATATGACATCACACATCTCTATGTAGATTCCGGTCCCAGAAACAGAACCATTTGTTGGCTTGTGGGGGCCTACCCCAGGTTCAACTTTAGTTAGCCAAACAAATCCCTACATTACTGGCCCTTTCGACATCATCCCGCGGAGCGCGGACTGAAGTCTCACCTGAAGCAGTATGGGGGGATGTTGAACCAAGTTTTTGGACCCTTGAGATGGTTGTGATGTCGGTTTATTTCAGCTATACCTACTTGTGCGCATGTTTCTTAGCCCTTTGTTCCTTCATGAAAGGATACAATCGGCTTTTGCACAGCCCTAACCAGGGGTTGATATACATTCACACTATTAGGGCAGCGAACTATGATATTTCCTAAACCAGGCTAAGTATCTTACTTATCTTATTAACAAATCTTAGTTGGCTTCATGTAAATGGACATTCTTACTTGCATTCACTTAAACAATATATGTACATACATTCGCACATCATATAAGTATTATAAGTAAAATTCATACCCAATATGATAGATGCATAAACAAGAAATAAAGACGCAGAAATTGTATAATACTTCTCTTTATTGATAATTCTAAAGAATTATAGACTCGACCCACCCTACGCACTCAGTTGCGGACTTCTAGGCCTCTGTGCACTCAACTACAGAGCCTCTACCTACACTATGACCCAAAACTTAGACTTCCACTTCAAAGCTATCACTCATACATGTTCGATCTTAATTTCTTGCCTCTAACTACTTAGAGCTTAGCTCTATTTATACAATCCATGGTCCACAGACCATGGGTAGATCTTTTACAACCAACATTACATTTCCAAAATAAGGGTATATAACCCTAGGAATATTTAACAACTATGTGCTATGCAACCATAAAATGCAGAGTCTTTACATGGATTACAAAATTGGACCAAAATATGGGCTTTAAGCCCCAAAACTGCCCTTGGGGGATCTCGTGCCCAACAAAAGGCTCTCTTGGGTTTTGCTCAATGAGTGATAGGAGGCAAATGAAGCTAATTTTGAAGCCAAAAATTCCTTTATAGGTGAGTGAATTTGATGTTTTTCTTTTCAAACCCACTTTCTAATGTTTCTTTTGACCCCTTTTTGGCCTCTTTGATAATTTTCTTTCTGACTTTTTTCTTTGCAGGTGGCTGATGCTGAAGGTTTGGCAATGTTCACTTTTGACTTTTGTTTGGATGATATTGACAATGGAGTTTGAGTAAACAACTAAAAATAGTGACTTATTACATATGATAAACATAAAATTACATAAATAAATAAAAATTATTACATCTCTCTTTTGAAACAAAAATTACAAACTGGAATTACTTTCTTGCTTAAGATCAAAATTGGAATTTTAGCAACCATGGTTACATGCTTTTAACCCTTATTTAACTGAAAAGGGGATTATTTTCTTCTCTCTCATACTTTGTTGGCCTTATGCAGTGAAGTGGTGTTTTATTAGACCTTGGAAAATGAAACCTAGTGACCTAATGGGACCTTGAATGACTCGACTTCAAGTGGACTTGACTGACACAAAACATGATGAAATGAGATCTTATAGTCAATGTATGCTCAACAAGACACATGAAGGTGGGCCAAAAAAAAAATTATTTTTTGAGGGAGAGTGGGATTTTGACTTGGGCTACCATCAGTGAGTAAATTTTTGCATGAGGACCTAGGTGGAATGATCAAAATTTCAACATGGGACACTAATATGATATAAAAGAGGAGTTTTGATCACTGATGGAAGTATGCAAACACTGAATCTAACATCGGCCTTATTTGGGGATGGCAGTACCTTAGAGGTGTCAAGAACACCGTAGACCAAGCGCTTAACCATGTGGGCCAATACGATAAAAAACTTACAACCAAACTAAACACTGAAAATGCACACACTGCAAACTGTAAAATAGATGTTGAAGGATGCTTGTCCAGCAAGCTTATTGCACATGTATCCTACACTAATCTACTGCAAAATCACTGATTCAATTGATACTAAAGTGCCAAATCAACCAATCAAGCGGTTGTTGTAATGATGAGGTCGTTTGACGATGCTTGAACCAAAACATAATTGGAAATTCTACCAGAAATATATACACATAATACCTCTAGCTCTATAAAAGGAAATCTGGTTTGTCATTCAAATGAAGAAAATATTCGATATATGATGCTATAGGATCATAAAAACCAGATTCTATCCGCTGTCCGAACTCATTAACATATGCTCTCGGCTGGAGATTGTCACATCCCTACTATAAATCAAAACATCTGTCAATCCAACCATCCAAGGGCAGCCTTACCTTTTCTCCTTTGGGAGGAGGGATGGTTTCCAAGAACTGTTTAGGATATATAATTCAATTTGAACATCCAATAGTTCAATTTCATTTTCTAATATTTCAGCAACTAAACAAAGAAAACAATTTTTACTTTCAGGTGTGAGTCGGTTGGATTTAAAACAACGAAATATTGATGTTGAGAAATTCTGATCAATCTAAAATTCTGCTAACTCATTCCTTAAAGTTAGTAATATTTCAACAGATAAAGGATTTTCCACATACCCTGTCATCGGTGATTACCATTAATGCTCTAAAATCTGGATTCTTTGGCAGTGAAGTTGCTCTGAACTTTGAAGCTCAGGATCTTGAAAAATGGATTCGCTAGGTGGATGATTCAACCTTCTTGTGTCTGACTTCTGTCCACCATCAACAACCAGATCTAAGTCATTTTCATTCTTTCCCGAGGAAGATAGAGCTTTCAATCCCTAGAAACGGCGCCAATATGTTATCACTCCTCCGGATCTCCAAGGCTGAGGAAGAGTCTAGATGAGGTAACCACAGACCAATCTTTTGACTTGGTAGCTAGCCCTACTAAGCTGGAGAGGGATATCTCCAAAGGATCACATCTAAGAGGGTTGGATGGATTAGGGTTTTAGGCTAGATATAGTAGCTCAGGGTTGTTTGATTTTTTTTTATTGGGGTAGTCACTGGATGAGTGAATTATATCAGAGAATGAACTAGGTCAGGCCAAAAGAGAATCATAATTGCGAACATCTAATGGGGCAAGGTAGGAAAGTTACTTTAACACTTTGTAGTATAGTGATGAGATGGTTTAGGCTAGTGAGGTGCTAAAAAGAGCATGAAGATCATGAATTCTTTTTAAACTAAAGAAATGAAACAATCTATGATGATTTTCCCAAAACAGATAATACAATATGAATTCTACTTATCACACCTTGAAAGTAAAATATACTTAGAGTGAAATGGATCATGAGAAGTACAAAACATTCATACATATGAAACTGAAGAAGAAACAATATCAAAATACCATGCCACAGGAATCCCACCAAAATCGCTACAACTCATCCAATATATTTCATGCCAAAGTCTGAAACATTAGTACGACATCCAATAGAGTCCAACTAGTAGAATGACTAAAAAAGAACATGATATAAGGCTCAAACCAATTCATCCTAGCCTCAGGGGTCGAATCCATCAAAGGAGGAGCAGTTGCAACAAAGACTAAACTAATAGCTAGAGTGTAGGGTGGTCATAGAGGCCATTTACCTAAAGTATTTACCCTAGGTAACAGTAAAAACATAATAATTACATCATCCTTATCAATTACATCAGTAAAACACTAATTTCCCATAGGTAAAAATCAAATTGGAGAGAAACAGTGAAAATTTGGGCTGAGTGTCAAATGCATAGCGCCAGTGTCAAACGTGCAGCGCCGGTGTCAAACACGCAACACCATATTCAAGCTAACTTTTACCTACCTTCCTGATGTCCAAATCTATCTGAGGATAGATCATTGGAAATCTTATCCTGTATAGCTTCCAAAACTGCCCTTGTTTTTCAAAATGGGCTTGATTTTCCCCTCTAAAATTCCTTTCTCCCAAGACTACTCAAGCGTGCAACGCCTGGTCCAGAAATGAGGCAGAAACATGATTTTTAGGTGGTTTTTTGCCTTTTTCACCTACCAGTTTTTCTTTCCAAGGCTGCAAACATGGTTTTCTTGTATGAATTGGTCCTTCTGAATCCAATGGTGGTGGCCATTCGTCCAAAAACTTAGGCGCTGTGCGTTTGAACAAACTGCTGATACAAAAACTGCCTTGAAAAGACAGGAAAATCAAGATGACAAAAATTGAGCCAAGGTTCTTCAAAATTGTTCAAGAAGCTAAGGTTTGAGGTGGCTAGGAAAGCAATGAAGCCTCTGCAAGTATATCAAGCTTCTTCTTCTCCTCATGGTGAGTTAGGGCTTCAATTCTTGCCCTAGTAGCTTTGAGCTTTGCCCTTGCTATTTGGTGTCTTCGGAAATAATACTTTGCCATCTTTATTTGAATGTCAATGTCTCTTTTGGCCTTGTCTAAGAGGCTTTCAAGATGGTTGTTCACCCTCTCAAGCCTATTCTCCTGGTTCTCATTTACCATTTTGGAAAATTTCTCATTTAGGGTGAGCTCATTGGCTAGTTCAGCCTCCTTTTGTTTTTCTAGCTCCAAAGCTCTATTTAGGCCTCTAGTCCTTGGCTTTTTTCTTGGCACCTGTTCCTCCAGTTGGTCACTATATTTTCCATATTCTTCATCAAGTAAGGCCTTAGCCTTTTGAACCTCCCTCTTTGCCTTGATGAGTTGAATCTCCATGAGCTCATGTTTGGTCTCAAACTACTTGTTTTCTTGCTCATAGTATGAAATAATGTATTTTTCACTTTACAAATTGACCTAGATCTCTCCTATGAGTGCATTCTTCTCTTTGATGAAAATGGTTGTGGTTTCACTGTCATCATTTTCACTTAGGTCAACTAAGTGAAAATCTTGCTCTATCTCATGGAGGTCCTCCTCCTATTGTTGGATCTTTGCCTCTGTCGCTTTTTCCTTGCCCTTCTCTACCTGCTCTCTTGATGAAGAAGGCAAGGTCCCTCCCACAATCTGTGGGGAAAACACTTGCCTATACCCTCTCTGATAGGTATGTGTCAAGGTACCCAAACTAGCCCTTTTAGGCTTGCTGATCTCACCATGTTCAATGTGCTCTTGCTCTCTGCCTTCATCTCTGCTAGGTGGCTAAATAGGCTCATGAAATGGTGATGATGGAGGTGGTGGTGTGGTTGACTCATTAGATGAGTATGAATGATGTATGGGTTGAGATAGAGGAATGGAGGTGGATGGATGAGATGATGAAGGGATGCTTTGAATATTTCAAGTAGATGCATGAGTGAATATGGGATTAGCTACAATGGTACTCCATGCAATGTTGAGTTCCTTGAGATGGTATAGGACTATGATTTTAATGAGGGAATGATGAAATAATCTCTTCATTTGATCTTTGTACTTCCTCTTGGAAATGTAGGCCATCTTCTCAACACTCCAGAAAAGATAGTAGGGTATATTGAGCATTTTTACCCTAGTGAAATGCATTAAGAGATGGATATGATTAGAATAGACCCTAGAAAATCTACCTTCACATTGGGGAATATCTGTCAAGGAGGTGTGAAAAAGGAAAATAGCCCCTTCTTTCATTTCTATACCTTGGTTTCATGTAAGACTCATAATAATGCCTCTCCAAATCACCTTGTTTAAACCATTTCTCCCCAACATCTGGAATTCTAGTGGCAGTTGATATATTGGAAGTAGATAAAGTGAAAGTTATACCTGTAAGAGTGACTTGGTTGTCTTGGAGTTTAGAAATGAAGAGCCTAGTCAACTCAGGATGATATTGGACTACCTGCACTTGCTCACATAAATCATAACAGCCTAGCCATTTGAAGGATGTCACGGTCATAGGGGATGCTAAGAGTTCCCTGAGATCTATGGGCTCAAACCTGTGTATTTGGCCTCCTTTGTGTGGCCTCCTCTGTTCCCTATCTTCTTCTCTCTATGTTTCCTCTTCCTCACTCTATGGTCTGTATTCCTCCTCTGCCATGGTGTTTAGTATCAAACCCTAGGGAAGTGTATGGTAGGGGGAATATAGTTTTTAGGGAATAATAAATGGGGAAGGGTAAATATGAAGATGATGGGTGAAGGGATATATGTGTTGGAAAGGGATACAGGGTAGTAGTATGATAGTTTGGGGATGGGGAAATTTTTTGCAATATAGGGGTTTGGGAGCCTAGGTAGTTGTATCACCTAGGACTTAGGGTTTTGGGACAAAGGGTTAGAGGGAATCTGGGATAAAAATATTTAGGGAAAGGGAAGGAGGGTGGAGGGAAGTGTGCAAAAGGGAATGAGAGTGGAAGGTAGTTTTTGGGAAAGATCTATGGTTTAGATATAACAATGAAACCAAATTTTCAATGAAACCTTTCAAACACTTAGGAATTGACTTGAGGAGGGGGAAAAGCACATCTCTTAGCTGCTACTTACTTGTATTTAGGTTGAAAATGTTTTGGAGGAGCTGAGGAGGTGATTGGAGCGTTGCTGGACAAATGCACAATGCCAATGTAGAGTGCACAGTGCCTCAGGAAAACGTGCAGTGCCTTAAGGGAATGCACAACGCCTTAAGGAAATGTGCAACACCAGCTAAACGCTCAGCGCCAGAAGAGAATGTGCAGTGCCTGCCCTGTTTCTACCGATTTCACCTAGAACTGTGAAAAGGATCTCTTGGGGTTTGCTCAATGAGTGATAGGAGGAAAATGAAGCTAAATTTGAAGCCAATAATTCCTTTATAGGTGAGTGAATTTGATCTTTTGCTTTTCAAACCCACTTTCTAATATTTCTTTTGACCCATTTTTTAACCTCTTTGATAATTGCTTTCTGACTTTTTTCTTTGCAGGTGGATGATGCTGAAGGTTTGGAAATGTTCACTTTTGACTTTTGTTTGGATGATATTGGTAATGGAGTTTGAGTAAACAACTAAAAATAGTGATTTATTACATATGATAAACAAAAAATTACATAAATAAATAAAAATTATTACATCTCTCTTTTGAAATAAAAATTACAAACTGGAATGAATTTCTTGCTTAATATCAAAATTGGAATTTTAGCAACCATGTTTACATGCTTGTAAACCCTTATTTAACTGAAAATGGGATATTTTTTGCTTCTCTCTCATACTTTTCTGGCCTTATGCAATGAAATGGTGTTTTATTTGACATTGGAAAATGAAACCTAGTGACCTAATGGGACCTTGAATGACTGGACTTCAAGTGGACTTGACTGACACAAAACATGATGAAATGAGCTTTTATAGTCAATGTATGCTCAGCAAGACACATGAAGGTGGGCAACAAATTTTGATTTTTTGAGGGAGAGTGAAATTTTGACTTGGGCTACCATTAGTGAGTAAATTTTTGCATGATGACCTAGGTGGAATGATAAAAATTTCAACATAGGACACTAATATGCTATAAAAGAGGATTTTGATCACTGATGGCAGTATGCAAATACTAACTCTAACATGTTACTTATCAACAACCTCTGGCCGGATAGTTCCAAGGTTTTCAAGGTCAGAATCCTCCCTACAAGCAAGGTAACCTACAATGGGGGGAAAATCAAATGCCTTATGGAAAAAATCCTCCACTTTACGGACAAAATCCTTACCAACAGGGATGGAACCTACTATTTGGGCCCCCTTATCGACCTCAAATTCCTTTCAATACCCAATTTCCATTCTTGGCTAGGCTGGAATTTCCAAATGTGTCTAGACTCATGAATGAAACAATTCTTCATTCAACATACTGGCCCCTAGTTTCTTCCAAAATTCCAAGCGATTGTCCAAAGTTTGAAGGAAAAGTGAAAGAGGATCCTCAAGCCCACATGATGACATATCACCTCTGGCACTCCTCAAATTCCTACGTTGATGATTCCATTCGTCTTCATCTTTTTCTAACAAACTCTTATAGGGTATGCAGCCAAATGGTATATCCAGTTACCTCGGAATACCTATCATGACTTTAGCACTCTCGCCATGGCCTGTCTCACACATTTCCAGCTATCAATTCACTATGAAACTAGCACCCATCTGTTAACGTCACTCAAGAAAGACACTGCAACTCACATCTCCGATCACATCCATGAATGGAGATGTAGGCATCATCTGATTAAGTTTGAAATTGATGATTAGTTGTTAACCAAGTGGTTCACCAAATCATTCATCAACAAGATTTCTGAGGAAATTTCTATGGGTGGATGTGTCACTGAGGTACAAGCCATCATGCGTGCCCAGTATCTAGACCTTGTTTATTCACATTTCAGCACATTATATGATGTCTTATATGATGGGCCCAGACCATCGTCTGATCTAATGACATCTAAGTCTCTGTCTACCCCTCCTGTTGATGGAGTAATTAGTTCAGTGACTCAGACCCCTGTAAAGTCTTCTTCCAAATAGAAGTCAATCTCCAACACTGCTCGCAATGGTTCTTCTCACAATTCATCCGGCCCTGGTAAAATCTCAGATGTTCATGTTGTCTAGTCTACCGCAGCAAATAAATCCTCTAAAGTTAAGAAGAAAGGCAAAGGCAAGGGTAAAGCCAATGCCCCAAAACAAGTTCCTCCTAATTCATTTGCTGGTGATTCTTCCCAATGGAAACTGAAGTATCTATGACTCATCTGTGAGGAGGATCACTATACTAAGGATTGTCCCAAACAGTCTGAAGTTATTCGTTTTCTCAAAGGGACCCCAACTATCCTGAAAGAGCCCTTTCCATCCCAGTAGACTCAAATGGTAGACCAGCCTTAGTCATACACTTCCTCAGGTTCACAAGTGTTCATGATGAGTACCTCGATCAACGTGGCTACCAGGTCAAAAGATTATCAAACTCCTACACCGTCAGTAGGGAAAGAGAAAGAAGGTACCCCTTCTTCTTCCGCCCTATCCAGTTTTGGTCCTCTCCATGTACAGTGACCTAATCTTGATTCTACCATTCGACCACCTTCTCGAGGTGTGATTCGAATGTCCTCGTACAATCCTAATGCTTGAGCTAGTAAACATTATAACATTGTTGAAGATTTGGCTCAAGTGCCATAATCTATGTCTGCTCTTGAGGTCCTTCAAATTTTTCCTTCTCAACAAAAATCTTTATTGTTGGCTATTGGGGGTATTGATCTTGCTGACTCTAATCTCATCTATTTTGACCTAGAAAATCATGTTCCGTGTTTACCTCATCAAATTTCCTTTCTCATTCAAGTAATCATAAATGAGAAAACCATTCATAGGACCATCATCGATGAAGGTGCTTCTACTTGTGTCATGTCTGTCGCTTGTTGGAAGGCATTTGGTTCTCCTACTCTAAACCAGTCCCCTAACACTCTTGAAGCTTTTGACAGGTGTGATTCACGACCATTCTGTGTCCTTCCCAACCTTTCCATTACCTTGGAGGGCAAGATGGTACACATCGAAGTAAAGATCATTGACGCTAATCTTAACTACAATATTCTACTCGAACAGAGTTGGACCCATGCCATGCATGCTATAGCCTCCTCCCTTTTCTATGTGATTAATTTTCCCCATCAAGGGAAGATAGTAACAGTCGACCAACTGTCCTTCTTTGCCTCTTCCTCCTTGGATGGCAATTCTTTGTATGTCAAGCACACCGGTGCTCCTTATGAGAGTGTGGGGGAAGGACTCTTTAAAGATCCTACCTTGATGGGCATTTTTCCACTCCCACCTCCTCATGTTGCCTCTGTCAACATGATTTTGGTCAAGTATAATCCTTGGTTCATTCCTTCACCAGATCTTGTTGGTACGTGGGGCAGGGTTATGTCGTTTGGTCCCGCCGAAATTGATTACGTGGAATTGTTTCGGCTTCATCTTCAGTATCCTCTAATCATCCCGTTTTGAGAACATCTCTCGATGCATATTCTCAATCTCCATGGCTTGGTTCTTTGGAATCTACCAATCCCTTAGTCGAGACTTTTCTTTCTGATGAGAGTATCATGAAAGTAATGTCTCTGGAGGAAGTACCTTGGAACGACACTCATCATCATTCCTCATTCTTACCTGGCCCGACGGTCATGTCTATGTGTCTCGCAAAGTTCTCTTCTCTACTGGTTCTTGACATGTCAGTTTCTCCTGACATTGTCAAGATATTTCAACTAAGGGCACCTTTATCTCTTCATGGATTCAGGTTTTTTCTCCCTCCCCGAGTTTTTACTGATTGCCCATTATTGCAATGGGGTTGTCATCTTCTGCCTTGTAACCCTCCCTCGCCTAAGGGGCATGGGGGCACAACCTTATATGAGTTCTACTCCATTATTTGGCTGAGTCGATGCTTACTCGTCATGTCAACGGTCAGACTCAGGTTTTCATCTGTGTTGATTGATTACCCAAGTCTGAGCATGGAATATCTCAGAAAGTACTATGCTTAGGTCATCTTACATGGTTACTTTTGTACAATAGTGTGTTATTCATTTTTGTACAGTGTGGTTTGGTATGTTGTTTTGCAAGCAGCTTTCCTACTTATTATGTTTTTCCTACTATGTAGATATAGGTGTCTCTTCACATCAGTTATGCTAATGGTGCTTGCCGTAGTACCCGAAATCTATCATCTGTAGCATGGGCCATTTATGACCCCCATGGTGAGTTGATTGATCTTCAAGGTATTGTCTAGGTCGAACAACTAATAACATCGCTGAGTATAGCATAGTTATCAAATTTTTGTCAGAAGCTATCACGCTTGGCATCTGGGAATTGGTTGTCAACCTTGATTCATAGATTTTCGTCCTTCAACTCAATGGGAAATATTCCGTCAAAAACCCTCATATGAATGAATCTACGTATTCGTCTACTAGAAAGAAATTTTGATTACATTACATATCATCATATTCCTAGACACGTGAGTACTTTGATAGATGCATTAGCTAATTATGTGTATGTGTTGGATAGACATTTGCGAAACATGTAAAAACTCAAAAAACAAAAACATTTGTAACATAGTAAGCAAGGAAGTACAACATATATATATGTGTGCTAGTAATGTTTTTCATACATCAAAACCTCAAAAAATAATATGTGTGTTCAAAATACATCAATGGCTCACAGGCCTTATACATCTGTGGCTCGCAGGCCTCAAAGATGTGGAATGCTATGCACTAAACAATATGATTCTCATGATAGCATGTAAGTGCTCAGACTATGCGGGTCAGCAGTCGGTAGATCCGATCTAACACCCCCACCATATGCCTCTAGTACTGGCATGGGACATCACCCATCCAGGCATACTCTGGGATCCCATGGGTCAAACCCTCGAGATTCTACGCAATATCCTCCTCATTGTCGCTTTTCACCTGATAAGGAGCGACCTCGAACTACTGAGCAATGCACCTGGAAATCAGGGACATCTAGGCAGGGCATTCTGGTCCAACATCTGCATTCATAAAATCAAAGTTTCATGAACACATATATCTCAAAAACAATAAAAACATCAAAAATTAATTAATTTATTTTTTTTACCTCCATCATCATAATCCTCCCCCTCTGGTAGTGGCATATCCGAATCTCTACAGAATTTGGTACCGCTGTAAGGCCAATCCTCCACTACAATCAGTTCTCGTCGTAGCCATGAGAAAAAGGTGGGATTATAGGACATCTATTGACCCCCAGTGATCCTGGGCATCAAATCACTCCAACGGACCATCCATGGGTCTCATGGCATCGACGTTTCCACCTTAGCTAGCTGGTAGTGGAATAGTGGAACCTACTCCAGAAATAAGGTCACTAGCACAAACTCGTAGCAAAACTGCTTCAGGTTTCCCGCCTTAGCTTTTGATAGTTGGCGCTTCATGTTGACTTTCATAGCTTCCACCCAGTTGAATATAGTGAGCACCATGCAATCGATAGCATACTGAAACTTTGACTTGTTGCTTTCATGCGGCGATTGGGACCCAGCCACTCTGTTGATGGTCAGCAATAACACTCTCAACACAAGATCCTGAATAGTCATAATCTCGATCTTGCCACTTTTTGAATTGAGTGCTTCTGGGAAATGTTCTACAAGTAGCATGGTCACACTTGCCCCAATCAGCCTTGACCCATGTAGATTGACTGGCTCCCCTCTCCGAGACAATCTTGTGATTAAATAAATGTTTGAATTTTCCAACTCCAGCTCTTGGTCAACAATGATGAAAATTTCTCGATTCACATCCCAACGACTGATTAGATATTGCAACAATTCGGGTTGAGCCCGTAGACCTGGTGTAAGGAATAATTTGAGGATCCCACAGTTCCTCAAAGCATCCAAGCAATTTGGGTCAGCCATTGGTTGAGTGTCAATATCCTCATGCTTGCGTTCCTTCCAATCCACCATTTTTCATGTTTTTTCCCTGCAAAAACCATATAATCAAGTCAATGGTCGTCTTTGGCCAAAGAAATTTGGATTCAAATGATTAAATTGAGAAAAAACATGAAGATTTATTGTTCATGGCATCGATGCGACTGTTTTAAAAACGCAGTTGACAGTTTTAGCAACCCTTGATCAACGCGATTCCGTGCCTGGAACTTGCACTGACCAAGGGTGAATTTTTTTTGCCAAAACCTCCTTATGAAATCCAAAAAATGGATAAAAACAAGAGAAATAAGTATGCAAATGGAGCTTAATGTCTTGGATCTTACCTGCAACTAACGGCTTGGCTAATGACCTCCCAAATCTCACGCAATCTGCTCCAGAAAAATTAGGGCACAAGTGGGTAAAAATTTCTTCACACAAAGGTAAAATGGTAAATGGTAAAAAATAATTACTTTTGCCTCATTTTATTCATTTTTTCATGAAATATTAGGGTTTTTGAGTATTTTTTACCTATTTTTCCTCAAAATTGGATAATACATTTACCATTTTGTGTAGCGACAGGTGACAGATTGTCGATGATGGTACTAGAGTCATGTTTTATCTCTTTCCTCAACTCATAAAACTCAGATGAGAAGATCATCGAGTATTTTTCCCTTTTTTACTCGTAAAAGATAATAAAACGGGGGGTCTACTTTCAAGGTCTTTTCTGACTCTTTAAACATGAAAAGATTGTCAATATCTTGTCGTTTTGAACTCGTTAAAGGCTACGAAACATCATTCACCTAGTATACATTTACCCCTTTTTGGGATGGGATGCACTATTTACGAAAAAGGTACTCCTTGACTGAAATGGTCAAGCAGTTCTCTCAAGTATCATTTTCTACCTTTTCGGGCTCAAGAGACACAAATGTACAAAAAGGGACCATGTCGAGTTTTTGTTTCCATTTCTTTCTCAAACTCTCTAAACATGAAAAAGATATCAAATTACCCCTTTGTTGGACTAGTTAAAATATAAAACGACATTGGATTCGTCCCCATGACGGTCGTGAGTTTCTCCTTCCTAGGGCTCATTAAATTTACTAGGTCAGATTCATTGGAAGGATGAACTTATAGTGCAAGTGATCCAGGTGGATCTTGGTGGCCACCTACCAAGTCCACCTGGACCCCCACCATTGTTTCTCTCAGCATTTTCAGTTTCCTTAATTGTAGCACAACTTACTATTTTTAGCAATTTTTCATGTCCTGAACTTCTGGAGCCGTTTTGAGGCCCTAAATGATGTTTTTTGGGAAATATTGGGACAACATGGGTCCAAAAACCAATGTTTCCCTTCCCAAAGTGGTATTTCTCAGATAGATCTTTCTAACAAGCTATTGTATGCGTCAAACGGAGATTGTATGCCAAAGTTACGACCCTGGGAAGTTGATGTACCAATTTACCCAAACGGGGCCCACAATTTGGCGTTTCATCTTCTAGGGGTTAGGTTTTGGAATGTTAAGGGTTTTCCCTTATTTCTCAACAATAAATAGGCCTTCGAGCCTCATTGTAACATAGTTCAGAGGCATGTAGCCACCACATATCTTCTTAGAGATAAGCTACCATTGCCCTAGCTGGTTTATTTCCATTACTGTTTGTAAGCATATTTTAGTATTTTACATTAATGAAATGAAGTATTATTTCCGCTGCATATCTGTGTTTATGGTTATCTCTGTAATTTTTTGCATTCTTGTTTAAGTCCGGATCAGTACGCCCATGCTATCCCCTTCAAACTTGTGATAAAAAATAATTAGGGTACCTGCCAGAAATAGTGGGGGGGAATTTGGAAATTCTATCAGTCGTGTCGGTAGCTCACTCTTGAACATGACACTTTCTGCTTCATGTCAGGTTGGGATATCCTCCTTTTCATTTGACCTTCCTTGGTTGGGACACTCATTTTTTCCTTCCATTTGATCTTTGCCACGTCATCATGACCACCGACCCTATGGATCCAACAGTTTCCAAACTCTGGAATCGTGTCGCCGATATATTCAAGAGCTAGTCCTTTTGTAGTTACACTTACACCTGATTCTCTGTATCATCTGAAATCACTTGCATCCCTTTGTCTCATGTCGATGATGTGGGATACATGGTGGCCCTCCTTCGACACAGTTACTTCTTGTCGACTTCAGCCCATCATCCAGAAAGTTGACCAAGAGACTCCCTTCCAATACCTTAGAGCTTGCATGCCATAATGGCAAGTTCTTTGCACTTGACAACAAGCTCACATCATTGGCTTGCGATCGGGTGATTCCATAGGTGTTCGACATCAGTTCCTTTGTTCACATTCTATGAACTGTGCTGCCAGTACCTTGAAAGCCATTGTCACATTTTTTGTTGTTGTTGTTTTCTTGTTTCAGGTATTCGAAGGAAGGAAACAGAAGATATCTAGAGTGAGGAAATAGGATCATCACCAATCATAATAGCGTTCTAAGAGGTAGGGCCTCTTAATTGATTCTAGCTTAAGGATATTTCTATATATTGTTTGTTTGTGGCTAGACCTGCTCTCTCGGGCTAGAGGAATTGTTTGTGTATGCACTGAGAATTTACCTGCACCACACCAAGGTAATCCCCAAAGATTCAATACTTTGATAGTTACTAGATATTCCCCTCTTATAATGCATAAATAATAGTGATTGTATAATGCCATATGTCATATTTTCATAATTTTGTTGATAATATGAATATAGAGGAGGAACATGTTTATATAAGGATATTTGTTAATCTCTATAAGGATATGTAAGGAAGTGATTTAGTCAGTTACCTATTAGCTTAATCCCTTCATGGGAAGCACTCAAAGCTACTTATATGAGAAAATGGGGTGGATAGAGAGATCACTTGTAGTGTCTTATAGAGTTTGGAGCCTTGACGAAGAAGAATGGAGAATCAATGCTAGAATTCACTAAAAGGTTTAATAAAATTTATAATAAAATCCTTGTAGATTTTAATCCTTCACAACTTGTGTGGTGCAGGTAAATTCTCAATGTGGACACAAACAATTCCTCTAGCCCAAGAGAGCAGGTCTAGCCACAAAAAACAATCTATGTAAAATCTCCTTAAGCTAGAATCAACTAAGATGGCCTACCTCTTAGAACGTTATTCCTCTTGGTGATGATCCTATTTCCTCACTCCAGCTATATTCCGTTTCCTTCCTTCGAATACCTGAAACAAGCAAACAATGACAAAAAAGAATGTGATAACATACAATATTGTATTCAGCCTACTCAATAGGTCAAGGAACATTAATCCATAAAGATGTAAAATGAAACTTCATGTAGGAAATCAATCAATAGTTGCATTTATATAAATCAGAAAGAGATTATAACTAGTGCCTTGACTTTGTTGGTCTCCTCCGACATATCCGGGTTCCCACACTTCTACTAGAACTTCATGGATAGCCCCAAAAATGGAAGTTTTAAGGCCTCTTTCCCTCTAGTCTCAAACCAAACCAAAAACACACTATTCTTCCTCAAACATACACTAGAAAACTACAAGCTATAGATGACTTTCTGATCATTCAAACTCACTCCAAAACTAAAAACTCCAACTAGCTTTTTCTTGGAAAAAAGAGAGGTTTATATAGCTTGGATGGATGGGAGATGGTTCCTCTCATCATAGGAGAAGGTCTTATCTCTTGAGTTTTTTCCATCCTAATAGGGGAAAGGAGCCCAAACTGACTTCCTCGGCTCCATCTAGTCCAACCATCTACTAGACTTTCGTTACGAAGCTTCTGGACATGAAAGCTTCAGCTGCATATTTAAAAAACCTTCCAAAAGAGGATTGGCATGACTGGGAAAGGGCTCAGTCGCTCCGTATGGCAGGAGTGCTAGTTTTAATCTCTGCAAATTGGCTCGAGGAGGAAACCGGTCAGTAGCGTTGGTCTTGTAAACTGGGATAGAAGGAAGATTCTTGGGAAATGATGCGAAGGGGAATTATTCTACTCATGAAGAGGGACATACTGGGAATTTCTTCATGATGGGAAGGCATGTTAGGTCCCTATACTACTATTTTAACCCCTTGTTGTTATTATTACAACCCCCTTATTATATTGTTGTGCCCATGTAGTCCCCATATTGTTATTATTGTGCCCCATAGAATCCCACTATTGTTATTATTGTGCCCTTACATTATTATTGTTATGTCGGCTCTGATTATATTATGTCCCCTTAGACTCCTATATAGAGAAAGGAGGTCTTGTCATTTGTATCATCCAAGAATTGTTCATTTGTGTGATGTAAAGGAGGTTTCCCCCTCGAAGACGCTGATTTCTAAGGCGCTCATCTATCTTTTCTATCTTTTTGTGAGCTGGTTTCATAACATTTGGTATCAGAGCTTTGGATTCTAGGGTTTTGCTGCTCCAAACATGTCATCGTGGAAGTTTTGCTATAAATTTTGTTCTGCATCGTTTCAGAAGCTAAAACAAAAACCCATTTGAGATGAAATCGCGTTGAACCTCGGATCTAAATTTCTGATATTTTATTACTATATGTTCGGAGATCTGATCTGAGGAAGTTAGGGTTTTAGAATTCCATTACAAACAGGTCATCATGGAATTTTTGTTATAATTGTTTTTATACACAGTTTTAGACTCTAAAATTAAAACCCATTTGAGCTGAAAATGTGGTGAAGATCGGTCCCAAATTCCAGATCTTGTTTCACTATATTTTCGGAGATACAATCCTAGACATTTAGGGTTTAAGCATGCTCCCACATTACATCCCAGACATGTGACCTTGGGAAAATCATCATAACTTTCTCTCTAAGCATAAGATTTAAAGTTCATAAAAAGTGACAGAAAGCAGATGGACTGTAGTTTGTTGGTAATAATTGTAAGAACCTAAGGTCTAAATAGTGACACATGGAACTTTGTACAAGTTCGCTCTACTAAACCATTCTATAATTAGGTCATCATGGGAGATTGGGCATAACACTTTATTCAGGAGTCCAATTGTGAGAAGACATGCGGGGTTAGAAAGAGGACTCAGAGGGCTATAACATGTCACAATTTCAAAACTTAAAGATTTGAAATTACAGAATTTTAGTCGTTTCAAGATTGAGCTCCTAAAATCAAGAAAATGTGATATAAGGAAGTTTGATGGCAAGGATCCGGTAAATTGGATACTACAGATGGAGCAATATTTTGATCTACATGAGGTGCAATTGTTACAAAAGGTACATATTGCATCTTTATATTTAGAACTGAATCAATTTTTATGGTATAAATGGCTTTGTTCTCATAAAGCACTTGTCACTTGGTCAATTTTCACAGAAGAAATGATAGCACATTATGAGGATACAAAGAGTAACACCTTCTTTAGCCAATTGATAAATCTCGAACAAAAGGGTTCAATGGCAGAGCACATTGAAGAATTCAAAAAATTGAATATAAGGGTAAATGATATTGCATAGAAGAAAAGGATTGATGTATTCATAGGTACTTTAAAGGATAACACTCAACATGAGGTTCGTCATTGGGAACCTGATTCAATGGAGAAGTCATTCAGGTTGGTAAGAAAAATTGAAAGTGGAATTATGGAAACAAGGAATACTACCACTCACAACTATAAATATGGAAGTGTTTTTTCTCCTAACCTTCCACAACCTACAGGGTTTACACGACAACAATTGGAAGAAAAAGGAGAAAAATGGCTTTGTTACAGTTGTGATAGCAAATACACTAAAGGTCATAAGTGTGTTGAGAAGAAATTATTTTACATAGATTGTGAAGAGGAGGAACAAAAGGATCAAGAAATGTCAAAAGAAGAGGATATACACCAGGAACCAACCCCATAGAAAGAAGAAATGAATCCGATCATATCTTGTAAAGCATTGGCAAGAATTATCACTCCTCAAACTCTCAAGATAGAAGGACATATCAAGAAGAAAAAGGTTCAAGAAGCGAAATATCACATCAAGCATCAAGAAATGAACCCGAAAATATCTTGTAATGCATTGGCCGGAATTACCACTCCTCAAACTATCAAGATAGAAGGACATATCAAGAAGAAAAAGGTAATAGTGTTGATTGATTCAGGCAGTACCCATAATTTTATTCATTGTAAGATATCCAAGGAATTGAATTGCTTCCTATATCCACCACTAGAGTGTCAAGTGATGGTTGCAAGTGGAGGAGGAACCATAAATTGCTCTGGAAAGTGCCATAATATCAAGTTATCCATGGGAGAATATGTATTGAATAGCCCAATGCTTTCCATTCCAATGGGTGGTGTTGATGTTGTACTAGGAGTCCAATGGATACAAGCCTTGGGTGCAATAGCTTTTAATTTTCATGAAATTTTCTTCGGAAGGAAATGAAATTGAATTAATGGGTATCACAGGGAAACCGAGAAAGATAATAATGTCTAATGGAATGACAAAGCTTCTAAAGAAAGAACAAAGAGGCATAATTTCACAATTTTTGTTACCGGGAATAGCGTCCACTTAGAGCTACTATTCCCACTAAGACTGGTAGCTATCTTAGAAACAAACAAGTTAAAACTACTTTTGTTTTCCTTTATGAAAAATAGACAAGAGGGAAACAAGGGACACCAACCTTTGTCTTGCACTTGGTTCCTTGCTCAGTTCCTCTCCTTCTCGATAGATCTTTGCCTCTCCTTCTTTATCTACACAACTTCAGAGAGCACCTGTGGAATCAAAGCATCATAATACTATCGAAGAACAGAGATCTATATTCATAAACAATACAGGATCAGATATGTATTAACCACACAAATGCATATAAAATCAAACATACACGAATGTGGAGGAAAAATTGAATAGCTTTATTAATATCAAGAATAGCAAGAGGATTACAACCAATTGTTCTGACCCAGCATCATCCTCTAGCAAGAAAGCCCTTCTTCACCTCAAGTAAAGCTTATATCACCCAACATTATGAAGTTACACCAGAAAACCAACAACACTTCTCTACAAGATACAAGATTCCAGCCCCTGGATCTCTGTGATGAGGGATCCATATATAGATGATTGTAGGGGGTGAGTCAGCTTCTGGGATTTTGATTAGTTTCCTCTCTCTGATAGTTCTTGATTCCACTTGGAGATTGATGATCTCTTACTCATCCCTAGTCGATATCAGAGAGGCAAGTGTCAGAGGGGAAGTTTCTGGAAGATTCTATGATCTTCCACCTCACAAATTGTCCCTGCAATTTGTCCATTCTTGCCCATCGCACCCTACAGAGGGGCCATCCAGTATGCATCGCACCCTTTACACTGTAAAGGTGATATGCATCGCACCCTCTGCACTGGGCATTCAGTATGGTCCAGTTTTGACCATTTCTGAGCAGTTTTCTGTGGAGAACTTCTGGGAGATGATGTAATCAGCTAACCTTGTTCCTTTAGGAGTGAACAACACTTTAAGGGACTTAGCGGCCTCAGTTATGGAAATTATGATTGCGGTGCAATGCCCAAATGTCTTAAACAGTTGCCCCTAAGCATGAGGTCGTTATCTTTTGATGTCGGGTGAAGATGCTTTCCATGAGGATCCGAAGTTTTTTCAAGCTGGGAGGTGACCTGTAATAAGATACAATACAATACATTATCTTCATAATATTTTTCATGATCTAGCTGAGGCGGGCATTCCCATGCTTAACTTTATAAATTCACTTTCATGTACATAGGACAAACAACCGTCTGTGTAGCAGACTAATGACTCGGACAGAGTCATCATCCTTTGATTTGCATGATCATCTGTTCGGCAATGATGTACATTTGATGTCTTTATATTCCTAAATATATCGCAACCCGGATGGATGAAACTAGATCTGGGGTCTTCAAAACTCATTCTATCTTCACTCGAAGTACAAGTCGGTCCATGTGAAAAATGTTCTGGAGTCGAACATGGAAAGACATCGCTTGATTACCAGCAAATGATGTAAGTTTTTAACAGGTGCAAGAGGAGTCACCAATAATGTCAATGATCCTCAAGGTACTACAGTACAATTTGCATGGTGTGAAAAAGGGACTTGGCGTTGAACACCACGCAAAATCTTTCAGTCGAAGGCCATTGATGTAAACCTGTCGCCGAAAGTGAGAAACTTGCCATTGAGGCATGCAAGCTTCAAAGCACTGAAAGGGGTTGTTCATAAGTCAAATTCTTGGATAATGAGCTGATGTCGACAAGAAGTGACCCATCGTAGGAGGGCCTTAATGAATCCCACATCTATGACACAGAACAGAGCAAATGATTTTTGAGGTGAAAACGATCTGATGATACAGGGTTCAGGGTGGCAGTCATGAAAGAATGGAGCGTGAATGTATTGCAGCGGGTGAGACACAGGTGAATTCTCTGAGCGACTTCTCTTGAACATATCAGTGACACTGACGATGGATTGGTAGCGTTAACCCCAGAGATGGATGGTGTGATAGACCAATGGTGATATGACCAGTGAACGGAACAACCCAACCTGACTCGGATGCGGAGAGAAAGTGTCATGTTCAAGAGCGACTTGCTACCAATAAAGTTTCTTCAAGTTTTCTTCCCAATTTTCCCCAGTCATTGCTGACCAGTACCTCTTTATTATTGTCA